>OY744554.1:9806412-9831412 GCA_963556195.1 Sepiola atlantica | reverse complement strand
TTAGCACTGTTAAGAAATATTTAAAAATAGACATTCATTCAGCAAGGTCGTTGAGTTTATGCTGTAATTGGCATAAGTATAACTGAAAATCTCTGTATAACGTGGATAGAGTGAAAGCGTGCAGATCCAATGGTGGCTTTGCGAACCGGGTTTGCGCTTTGTGACCGTCTGAAATGATCAGTTACTTACATTGAAGAGAATAATAAGCTCGAAACGACGTCGTCTGTAGGTAATAATATAAGTAAATACTTATATATATATATATATATATATATATATATAGTTCATGTATTGTATTTGTTTCTATAAATGTTAATCAGATGAGACTCCAGTGTTTATAACATTTTTTAAGCATCTCTAAAGGTCTGAGGAAGTTGACTCTCTATGAAGGAGACAACTGAAACATGTCTGCACATGTCTAACTAATAATGTTTATATGAACAAAAATTTATAATATATATATATATATATATATATATATATATATATATATACTATGCTATACTATACATATTTGTTTAAATATTAAAGTGTTTTTTCACCTCCAGACGATATCGTTTCGTTTTTTATTTACCCCCATCAGTGCAGGAATGGCGGTCGCAGGCGGCTGCATGGGCTTGAACACCGTTCCTAGATTCAGTCTCGAATTACGAGACAAACGCCCAGGACGATGCGGTCATGGGAAATCGACACAGACAGTAATTGAAATTAAGGTGCACTTATTCAGCAAGCGAGGAAAAGTGTCATTGTCGCGCCGAACTCGTAGAAATGACAATAAACTTTTTAAATTTCAAACAAATTTCTTCTTTTTAAGACTATTGCATATTTAAAGGAGCTCTTAACTATAAATACTTATTTAAATATTGAAGTATTTTTTTACCCTCATCAGTGCAGGAGTGGTGGTTGCAGCCGGTCGCATAGGCTCGAACGCCATTCGTAGATCTGCATTTATATATATATATATATATATATATATATATATATATATATATATAATGCAACAATGCGGAAAACGTTCTATGCGTGTTTCTCAACCGTCTTTTTAAAATTCTCTTCTTTCTCCAGCTTTTTTGCTTATGACACCTGACGAAGAATCAAAAACGTTCGTGAAACCTGTGGAACATTTATTCATTTTGTTTTTATTTTGATACAAAAAAGACCATCGGAATAATTGAAAAAATAAACAAGGTATAATTATACATAAGAATTCTGTTATTTTTAACAATGTTTGCATAAATGAGAAAATGCTGCTTAAACACACACAATATATATTATATATATATATATATATATATATATATATATATATATATATATATATATATATATGGTACATGTATTGTATTAGTTTCTGTAGATGTAAATTCGTGTTTATAAAAAGTACTCAGTAACAAGTAGAGGTGTTCTTTAGTATAAATTTTTATTTATACAAACATTGGTTACATATGTGCATACATGTTTCGGTTGTACTCTTCTACAGAGAGTCCACCTCTTTAGACCAAATAAGACAAGATATATATATATATATATATATATATATATAGAGAGAGAGAGAGAGAGAGATCGATATACATATATATATATACGAATAAATACACAATGGTCTTTATTATAGTGTGGAGGATTTATTTATTTTCGTATTTACCACAGGCAGAATAGAATAAGGAAAATAAAAATAAATAAATAAATGATAAATAAATCAATCAATAATGAATAAATAAATATATAAATAAAAATAATAAAAATAAATAAAATAAATAAATAAATAAATAAATAATGAATAAATAAATAAATAAAAATAAATAAATAAATCAATCATGAATAAATAAATATATAAATAAAAATAAAATAAATAAATAATAAATAAATCAATCAATAATGAATAAATAAATATATAAATAAAAATAAATAAAATATATAAATAAATAATAAATAAATGAATCAATAATGAATAAATAAATATATAAATAAAAATAAATAAAATAAATAAATAAATAATAAATAAATCAATCAATAATGAATAAATAAATATATAAATAAAAATAAATAAAATAAATAAATAAATAAATAAAAATCTTATAAGCATAAAGCGTCAGAGTAAGCACCGCCGACGCTTACGATGGAGAAGAAAAAAACCCACATAAAATAGAAAAATAAATTAAAATAGATACATCTTATATATATATATATATATATATATATATATATATATATATATATATAAACTTGATAAAGGCGAAAAGAATAACGACAACAAATAAAACACACGCGAAAAAAAAAAATCACAAAATAAGTAAAGTCCAACGGCTGAGGCAGACGAGATCGTCACAATTGAAACAATGAGAGTGTCGGCCATATTGGTCACGTGGTCTATAGAGATCAGCAACAATGGCCGACGAGAAAGAATGGCGTGCTTAGAAAAAGGATCCAACCAGACAAAAATGGCCGCGGTTAAAAGACGAAAGAATTGTTCAGACGGCTTCAAATGGCAATGGATGACTTTTATGTTATTTTCTTTACGATTTTCGTTTGATTCGTTTATTTGCTAGCAGTATTATCCGACGTCGTCCGGGTATTATATAAAAATAACAACAACGGTGATGTAGAGATTCAGTATTAGCAGTCAATGCTATTCGTCATTCTTTTGGCTAAGATCAAAGTGTAGTATCTGTTCCGATGGATACTGCACCCTATAGACCGGTATTGTCTTGGCCTTCGGGGCTTGATTCCGCCGGTCTATGGGTCTGTCCTGTGCAGTTCTAGGAGGTTCACCCTCCCAGGCTTCGCCTCCCCTCTTTGGGGAGGAGTAAGTTTATTGCTTACTGTCTGAGGCGCCTCTACCGGGGAATGCCGACGGGGCTGCCCAGGCAATTTTTAAACCTCACTTTCCCGACCCGACCTTGGGTCACATCTTACTTGTAGAAGTAAGATAAAAACTGGCCTTGTGCCTAACTCCTGGAGAGGAGTAAATCAATATTCGTCATATTACGTAAGCTTGCCGTAGGTTTTGCTTCTGAGCAATGTTTCGATTAACCTCTTAACCCATGAGTGACCAATTGGAAATGTATGTTGGTGGACGTCGACCCTGACCCCTGACCCCGACCCTAACCCTAACGCCCCTGAAAAAAAGAAAGAAAAAAGAAATACTAACGTCGTCATCTCTCTTGATCAGCGGGTACTTATATCGAATATGAACAGAGTTTCCGTGAACTTCGCGTCGGTAGCGTTCGGGCATGTTACGTAAACACCCGAGAGATGGCGACTAATTTTCTAACCAGACGACTTATTTTCTAACCAGTATTGAAATTTATGAAAGCCAGTACATGTTTATTTCCTGTTAAATTAAGAAAAAAAAATTACGAAGAGCTGTGTCGTAGTGTCGAATCTCCCGAAGGAAAACACACAAACAAAATTACTTTTGAATCAGTTGCCTGAATACAAACAAAAATGAAATTTTTTTTTTACTAAAACTGTATTTATTAACAGTTGTTTGACGGTGGTTAAGTGGATATCAACACAGACTGAAGACCTGGGTGTTCCAGGTTCGAATCCAGTCGGTTGCACAGTGCCACTTTTGCTTAGGGATGTTGGCAACCTCCTCGTGGTCCTTCCCGTAAGTACCCGATGTCTTTCCAGAAAGACTTCTAACTAGATAAACATCGTTGAAACACCAGAAGAATCTGATTAACACGAAAGAAGAAGTTGTTCAGCATTGTTTTGTTAAGAAATAAAACCAAAATTATTATTTATTAACGGTGATTTCGCTATGTTTTGTTCGTTTTTTTTTTGTTATTTGCTATCTTTCTTGAACATAAAACTGAAAAAAAACACAAAAAAAACACGACGCAGCAACGCATCGAAGTTATCGTCTGCCACCATTCGCCTCGTCATCTCTCGCGTGTTTACGTAACATGCACGAACGCTGCCGACGCGAAGTTCCCGGAAACTGGTTCATATTCGATATAAGTACCGATCAGGGATATACATGTGACCGGTGACCGCTTGTGAATTTTTTTTTTCTTTAACATAGTTCACCCCAAACAAGGCAGGTCGCCACTGTAGACGTAAGAGGCTACTGAGAATTAGGATGGAAATTTAGGGGGGGGGGGCATCCTAAATTGAGCGCTGTGCAGCGATATGCTTGTTCAGATTAGTTTTAAATTTCTGCATGGCGGCACAGTCGGGGTAACAAGGAGCAGGGAGGGGGTTCCAAAAGCCGGCAACACGAGGAAAGAAGTTCCGGGAGTAGAAGGCTCTACGGCATCTGGGGACCTCCACAGTGAATGGATGGGATTTAGCTGATTGTCCGGTTGGTCGAGTGTGTTTACGTCGAGGAGGGGGGGCACCAGAGCAGCAAGTTCATCGGAGCACACTCGATCGAAGTACTTCTTGAATGATGTGTTATCTTAGTTAACCCCATTTACTGAGTAATCAATTCGATCCCCAAAATGACACCATTACACAACAAGGTGTTGCTACTTAGATATAGCCTCATTATTTTCAAAATCATTCCCGTTCAGTGATTTAATTGAGTCTTTTATCGGTGCTTGTACAGATAAGCGTCCGTATTAAATTATCAACACCACAAAAAAAAACATGATTATATACTTACGCAGCAGATTTAAATAAGTATCCTCACTAAAAAGTAGGAAAAATGATCGAGTAGAATTTTAATTAAAAATAAAAATTAGTTTCATCGTATTTTGATGACTGCCATTGATTTATTACTTGTTAATATGACAGACTGAGTTACCTCCCCCTGAATTTTGTGTTTTCGCTCGAATCAATGGCCGAACCCGAGTAAACGATATAACGGATTTTTATTTTTTATTACAATTCTATTCGATAGTTTTTGGTGTACAAACCTATTTTTTGCTTGATACATAAGTATTTCAAAGAGTTTTTCGGTTAATTTAATTGGAACTGCGATTTTCAGCGTTTTTCATATTATACACCCTTTTATGTTTTGTCGAAATTTGGATACTTTGTTCAGTTCCATTTTCTTAATGAACATTTTTCTTTATAGAGAACGAACCATTTCTTTATCGTAGTTATTAAAGCAACTTTTTCATCCAAGAATGTTAGAAGTGATTCTGTATTTCTTTCTTCAGTTTCCCATCATATTTTCTCTCTGTATTAAATATATTAATTCATAGAAATCAATTAACTTTATCGTTTGCTTTTTTTTAAATTGCTAAGCTTAGTTCATAGCGAAGGAAGTCCATATTTAATGTTGTTTATAGCGTAGGAAGTCCATATTTAATATTGTTTATAGCGTAAGAAGTCCATATTTAATATTGTTTATAGCGTAAGAAGTCCATATTTAATATTGTTTATAGCGTAAGAAGTCCATATTTAATATTGTTTATAGCGTAAGAAGTCCATATTTAATATTGTTTATAGCGTAGGAAGTCCATATTTAATATTGTTTATAGCGTAGGAAGTCTATATTTAATATTGTTTATAGCGTAGGAAGTTCATATTTAATATTGTTTATAGCGTAGGAAGTTCATATTTAATATTGTTTATAGCGTAGGAAGTTCATATTTAATATTGTTTATAGCGTAGGAAGTTCATATTTAATATTGTTCATAGAGTAAGAAGTTCATATTTAATATTGTTCATAGCGTAGGATGTTCATATTTAATATTGTTCATAGCGTAGGAAGTTCATATTTAATATTGTTTATAGCGTAGGAAGTTCATATTTAATATTGTTTATAACGTAGGAAGTTCATATTTAATGTTGTTCATAGCGTAGGAAGTTAATATTTAATATTGTTTATAGCGTAGGAAGTTCATATTTAATATTGTTTATAGCGTAGGAAGTTCATATTTAATATTGTTCATAGCGTAAGAAGTCCATATTTAATATTGTTCATAGCGTAAGAAGTCCATATTTAATGTTGTTTATAGCGTATGAAGTTCATATTTAATATTGTTTATAGCGTAGGAAGTCACTATTAATATTGTTCATAGCGAAGGAAGTCCATATTTAATGTTGTTTATAGCGTAGGAAGTCCATATTTAATATTGTTTATAGCGTAGGAAGTTCATATTTAATATTGTTTATAGCGTAGGAAGTTCATATTTAATGTTGTTTATAGCGTAGGAAGTTCATATTTAATGTTGTTTATAGCGTAGGAAGTTCATATTTAATATTGTTCATAGCGTAGGAAGTTCATATTTAATATTGTTTATAGCGTAGGAAGTTCATATTTAATATTGTTTATAGCGTAGGAAGTTCATATTTAATATTGTTTATAGCGTAGGAAGTTCATAGTGTAGGAGTTTTACTGTATGAAATGACTAGTTCGGAGGACGGCTGGTTATACGCTGGTTATGTGTTGGTTATGTGTGTTATGCGCTGGTTATGTGTGTTATGTGCTGGTTACATGTGTTATGTGCTGGTTACATGTGTTATGTGTTGGTTATATGTTGGTTATGTGCTGGTTATGTGTTAATTATGTGTTGGTTATGTGTTGGTTATGTGCTGGTTACGTGTGTTATGTACTGGTCATGTGTTGGTTATGTGTTGGTTATGTGTTGGTTATGTGTTGGTTATGTGTTGGTTATGTGTGTTCTATGTTGGTTATGTGTGTTATGTGCTGGTTATATTTTAATTATGTGTGTTATATGTTGGTTATGTGTTGGTTATGTGTGTTATGCGCTGGTTATGTGTGTTATGTGCTGGTTACGTGTGTTATGTACTGGTCATGTGTGTTATGTGCTGGTTACGTGTGTTATGTACTGGTCATGTGCTGGTTACGTGTGTTATGTGTTGGTTATGTGTTGGTTATGTGTTGGTTATGTGTGTTATGTGTTGGTTATGTGTTGGTTATGTGTGTTATGTGTGTTCTATGTGTGTTATGTGCTGGTTATGCACTGGTTATGTGTTGGTTATGCGTGTTATATGCTAGTTATATTCTGGTTATGTTTTTGGTATGTATGTTATACGTTGGTTATATGTTGGTTATGTGTGTTATATGTTGGTTATGTGTGTTATATGTTGGTTATGTGTGTTATGCGCTGGTTATGTGTTGGTTATATGTTGGTTATGTACTGGTTACGTGTGTTATATGTTGGTTATGTGTGTTATACGCTGGTTATGTGTTGGTTATGCGTGTTATATGCTAGTTATATGCTGGTTATGTTTTTGGTATGTATGTTATACGTTGGTTATATGTTGGTTACATGTTGGTTATGTGCTGGTGTGTATACGCGTGTGTGGGTAGTTATCTTATCTGAATTCGCCAATGAAATGCTTCGTGTTTGGGCTCAGAAGTTTTAATAAGAAGTTTTTCAAAGAAATGTAAGAAACGCCGACGTGCGATCCGTTCGTGTAGATTGTCCGCTAACCGGCCGGCGACCAACCTTGAAAGACGAATGGCGACGAGGGACGACGATGACGACGAGGGACGACGACGGCGGCGGCGGCGCGGGAAGAAGACGCGCCTTTTTGATCACGCATGCGCATACGAGGTGCCATAATCAACATGGACGACAAGATGAAGCTTAATGAAGACGCTTCTTCTACCGGGTCTTAAATTATTGTCATCGTTCGGTTTCACCGATCTCTTTATTTCGGGGCTGGGTGTGAGGTGGGGGGGGGGGGAGTTGTTCGTCGGTGTTGCGGGGAAAATGCAGCGTCTCTTATTTGAGTCATAGGAAAAAGAAAAAAAAAGACATTTACCATCTCTCCCTAACCCCCCCCTCTCTCTTTTCCTCTTTCTGTTATTAACTCTCTGTCTTTCGTCTCTATGTCTCTCTCTGTGTCTATATCTTTCTCTCTCGCTCTGATCCTCTGTCTGTTACTCTTTCTCTTTCTTTTTGTCCCTCTTCCTTCTGTTCTTCTGTCATCTCTGCGTCTCTGTCGCTATCTCTTTTAGTCTGTCTGTCTCTCTCTCCCTCTCTCTCTATTTCTTTCTCTCTCTCTCTCTCTCTCTCTATTTCTTTCTCTCTCTCCCTCTCTCTATTTCTTTCTCTCTGTCTCTGTTTCTTTCTCTCTCTCCCCCTCTCTCTCTATTTCTTTCTCTCCCTCTCTCCCCCTCTCCCTCTCTCTCTATTTCTTTCTCTCTCTCTGTTTTTTTCTCTCTCTCTCTCCCTATTTCTTTCCCTCTCTCTCTATTTCTTTCTCTCCCTCTCTCTCTATTTCTTTCTCTCCCTCTCTCTCTATTTCTTTCTCTCCCTCTCTCTATTTCTTTCTCTCCCTCTCTCTCTGTTTATTTTTTTCTCTCTCTCTCTCTCTCTCTCTCTCTCTCTCTCTCTCTCTCTCTCTCTCTCTCTCTCTCTCTCTGTTTATTTCTCTCTCTCTCTCTCTCTGTTTATTTTTCTCTCTCTCTCTCTGTTTATTTCTCTCTCTCTCTCTCTGTTTATTTCTCTCTCTCTCTCTCTATCTCTATATCAAAATAAAAGCACAAATCTAAGTCAATAATATCAACCTTATTTTGTCACTCTTACCATAATGGCGCATGTGCGCCATCACATCTTTCAATACACAGCCATTTTTATCCCACGTACCCCTAGTCAATAGTTAGATCCCTGATGACCTCAAATAAATGCCACCATTGGTTTGCTTGTAAAATCTTCCGTTAGTTTTAGTTAAAGTTAGTTGATGAAAACCCTATGTATAGTATTAGGTAGAAAGAAAACATTGAGATTGATTCGTGCGATGTATATTTTCGCGTTTGTATATTTTCCTCGTGAGGTTCTCAAACCGTCGAGCCATCTTTTTGGTTTCAGGTGGCAATCCGTATAGTACTTCGCCGATAGTTTTTAATTCGGCCATTTTCTCGAGCGCTTTCGACTTTCGTAGTCGTCTTCAAGATTAGGGTTTTGTTTGTTTTTTAAAAATTTAAATAAGAAGACTGGAGTTAGTGTTTTATAGTTATCGCTACGGCCGAATGAAAGAGAGAAGAGGGTGTGTGGTTGAGTTCATTTTATTCTATCGTTTGTGTGTTTGGTTTTATTGTTTACTTATTTATTTTCTTAGTTCTTATTTTTTGCTATTATTTATTTATGTATTATTATTTATTCCTATTACTATTATTTATTTATTTATTTATTTATTTATCAATTTATTTATTTATTTATCAATTTATTTATTTATCAATTTATTTTTTTATCAATTTATTTATTTTGTTTTTACTTAATTTCCATTTAGTTATGGAATACTTTTAATATGTTGGTACCTGTGTTGAAAGCTATTTTGTTAATGTTAGGCTGTTTAGTTTTAATGAATATTGCTTCTAGTATTTTAAGTCTGTTTGTGCAGTTATTTTTGTGTATTATTTTCGTGTTAGATATTAATATTTTCCGTATATCGGCCGACTGTAGTCTTTTGTTATGTGTAATAATGTGACGTTGGATGGCGCTGGTATCGGATAAATGGTAAGTTAGGCGTCGAGAGAGAGTTGTTGTAGTGTCGCCAATATAGGTGTTATGTATTTGTTCTGTTTGGGTTGTAGGGAGACATTCCTTAAAAGGGCATGAGAACATGTATATAACGTTAGTTTGGCTGAGAGTTGTATTGACAGTGTTATTTTTAATAATTAGGTTATTTGTTTTAAATTTTGTATAGTAAATTATTAGTTTGATCTTTTTTGTTGGTCGTTAGGTTTAGTGTATCGTTTTATTATGTGAAGTATTGCTTTTTCGTCAAGTTTGTAGTTAGGGTGCATCTGGTTATTGTAATAGAGGTTGATCGTGTCTTTTTTGTTATGGGTTTATTTTTGCTTTTGTCGTGTATGGAGTTTATATATGATTTTATTTGTTCGTCGACTATTTTATTGGGGAAGTTGTTGTTAATTAATGTTTGTTTAATATTGGTTAATTCTTTATAAAATATTTGTTTGGATGAGGATATAATGTGTGCGCGATGAACGAGATTTTTAATAAGAGCTATTTTATATTTTTGTGGGCATTCACTATGATAGTTGAGGAGGCTCGGATTGTTATTTGTGGGTTTTTTATAAGTTGATGTCATGTATTCTGTAGGATTGCTGGAGTCGATTAATACGTCGAGAAAGGGGATTTTATTGTTAATGTTGAATTCGATTGTGAATGTAAGTACCGAGTGGGTTTCGAGTGTTTGTTTGAGTTTTTTATATTTTCTTGGGATTCTGTGGCGATGAAGATATCATCTACGTAGCGAGTGTATATATTAGGTTTAGATGTTGGGTCGGAGAAGATTGTATTTTCTATATTTGTCATGTAATATTCGGCAAAGGTGGGGCCTAGGGGGGATCCCATCGAAATGCCATCTATTTGTATATATATTTTGCCGCTGGGGTCTGTGAAAGGGACTTGTGTGGTGCATGTAAGTAGGAGTTTTTCAAGGGTTTTAGGTTTTATTGCTGGAGGGGGTATGGTGCTGTGTTTGTAGACTTTGTTTAGAATTATTTTAATGGTATCTTTTATTGGGACGTTGGTAAATAAGTTTTCTGCGTCTAAGGAGGCGGTTATGAGGTTTTTGGTGGAGTGTGATTTCAGTAGGTGTATGAAGTTGGTTGTAGATTTTATATTATATTTATGTGGTATATATGGTTGGATAATTTTATTGATAGTTTTTGATATGTGATTATATATATATATATATATATATATATATATATATATATATATATATATATATATATATATACGCTGATTTTTTTTTTGGCGATAGTCGACGGTGTTTACCGGTGCCCTTTTATTATTTGTCGCTACCCTGAACGGTTTATTTATCTTTAAGAATATCCAGAGGGACGCATTTTTAATTCACCCCCTAATCAGACGCGTCATCAGTTTTTGTATTTATAAGCTTTTTAATTAATTATTTCATAAATACATTTTGGCGTGCACAAAAGGAAGAAATGAACACGTGTTTCTGGCTATGAGCCGTTATCCGCATGACTACCCAGGCCGAGATCGAACCCTTGATGTAAATATTCGTAGTCTAACAAAATGACCTGCCACATTTTGTGCTCGACCTTTTATCGCCTATAATGTTACGCTGATTCTTTTTTGTTATTGTTTTTTTTTTTCTGGCGATAGTCGACCGGTGTTTACTGGTGCGTTTTTTTATGATGTATCGTTTCCCATGAGCGGTTTAATTAGTTTTAAGAATATGCAAAGAACCGCATTTTTAATTCGCCCTTAATCGGACGTGTCATCAATTTTTGTATCGCCTATCGCCCAAAAAAAAAAATAACATGATACGAATCAGCACACCCACTAAATAGGTAATTAGTATTGGCGAGTGTCATCTGGTCATTATAATGGCAAAGAAAAATGATTTTATGATTCTCTAGGGTATTATGATTATTTAGATGCATATATTGTAGTGTTTTGTTATACATGTAAAATTTTATGCCATTTGTTGCACATCTGCAATATAATTTATTTTATGATTCTCTAGTGTATTATGATTATTTAGATGCATATATTGTAGTGTTTTGTTATACATGTCAAATTTTATGCCATTTGTTGCACATTTGCAATATCATTTATTTTATGATTCTCTAGTGTATTATGATTATTTAGATGCAGATATTGTAGTGTTTTGTTATACACGTAAAATTTTATGCCATTTGTTGCACATTTGCAATATAATTTATTTTATGATTCTCTAGTGTGTTATAATTATTTAGATGCATATATTGTAGTGTTTTGTTATACATATGTGTCACTATTTTGTTCATACAAGTGGAATTCTTGTTTTATACTTTACCAACAACATCTTGATAAGCAACTCACTGGTAATGTATGACATTTGTACATGCTTAAGTGGAAACGACATCAGCCCTAGTTAGATGGGAACGGTAAAGGTCTTGGACTGCCAAAAGTGTTCAAGTTGGTAAAGGATAGGCATCCAGCCGTAAAATTGCCTTAAATACAATGTCTAGTCGAAATACAGCAGGAAAAAAGAAAGGCAGTGCCAGTAGCACTAATGCTGCTGGTAATGTCTTGGGCTTCGTAGATCCCAGGATGCGTGGATCTTCAGGGCCTATGAATTCCATCAAGCCTTGCCAAAGACAGGAGTGGAGAGGAAGACTTAGATTTCGAGACTAGACAATCAGGCCCCACCCTCATCAGAGGATTAATTGTGGCCTGATTCAACAAATAAACCGGTTGATGATGATAATGATGATGAGGATTTGCAATATAATTTATTTTATGATTCTCTAGTGTATTATGATTATTTAGATGCATATATTGTAGTGTTTTGTTATACATGTAAAGTTTTATGCCATTTGTTGCACATCTGCAATATAATTTATTTTATGATTCTCTAGTGTGTTATAATTATTTAGATGCATATATTGTAGTGTTTTCTTATACATGTAAAATTTTATGCCATTTGTTGCACATTTGCAATATAATTTATTTTATGATTCTCTCGTGTATTATTATAATTATTTAGATGCATATATTGTAGCGTTTTATTGTACACGTAAAATTTTATGCCATTTGTTGCACATTTGCAATATAATTTATTTTATAATTCTCTAGTGTATTATTATAATTATTTAGATACATATATTGTAGTGTTTTGTTATACAAATGCATATTAGATGCATATATTGTAGCGTTTTATTCACTAATTTTTTTTCTTAAAAAAAATTATTTATACTGTTTTATATTTTATATTACCTTCATGAAACGTTTTTTATTTGATAACATTTTTTTCAAACCAATACAAAAAAAAAAGCATTTAAGGGTTAAGATCTCTGATATTTCGAAATGAGACGAATTCCTCAATGTATTTATTAAGCGTAAGAAAAGTGTGACTGACGTACGGACGGAGAAAATCTCTATTTACCACGGGGCTGCTTTCCGCATGACTATAACATTGTCGTATTCAAGTCCAATGTAAACAAATAGTTAATTTCTGACCAGTTACAACCTATCTTTACTACCCCCCCCCGTGTTTTACCGTCTACCTGTCAAACTAAATAGTTTTTTATCCTCGAGTGGCCTATGGGCTTTGATAAGCCGGGACTCGTTTGTAAAAGAAAAAAAAAGATTCTGCCCATGTGATGGATTTAAAAAAATATTTTTAAAACAACCTTGTGTCTAACTATGCCCTCGTGCCTCCACACTTCTGTAAAACATTCACAACAAAAACTCGTCTAGCTACAACCACTGTCAATATATTGTCCATTCTCCCACTGTGTGCCTAGAACTAAGCAGAATTTCCATAAGCAAAGTGTCTTTCTCTGGAACACAGTACCACGGGACTGCTTCCTGACTGACTATAGCAGGTGCTCGATTAAGCTTCAATTTATGCCCCCGGTAAAACATTCACAACAAAACCCCGTCTAACTACAACAACTGACAATAAATTATCTTTCTCCATCTTGTCGATAATCTTCCTTTCTTCTTCCTCTTTTCCCCGTTCTTCTTCATCCTCTTTTTTCATTGTCCATCTCTGCTGATTTCTTTTTTCTTTCTTCCTTCATAAATACATTTTCTTTTTGTCTCTTCTTCTTTTTATCTTCTTTTTCATTCTTTATTTCGAATTCTTCTTCCTCCTCTTCTTCTACTTCTCGTTTTCTTCTTCCTTGTCTATCTTTGCTTCTTCGACCCCTTCTTCCTTCTTTCTTTCGTTATTTCTTATGAAAATTCATTCCCTCATTACTTTGTTTCTTCTTCGCAAAATGGCTGCCCTGTCTTTCATTCGTTCAGTTTTTTGATTCATTCGCACCGATTCCAATTCATTTTTAAGAATTCATTCTTCTTCTATTTCTTATTCTTCTATTTCTTCTTCTTCTTCCTCGACTATCTCTTCTTCCTTGACTATCTCTTCCTCCTCTTCTTCGACTATATCCTCCTCCTCTTCCTCTTCTTCCTTGACTATCTCTCCCGCCTCTTCTTCCTCTTCCTCTTCTTCCTTGACTATCTCTTCCTCCTCTTCATATCTCTTCCTCCTTGACTATCTCTTCCTCCTCTTCTTCCTCCTCCTCGACTATCTCTTCCTCCTCTTCTTCCTCCTCCTCGACTATCTCTTCCTTCTCTTCATATCTCTTCCTCCTCTTCTTCCTCGACTATCTCTTCCTTCTCTTCATATCTCTTCCTCCTCTTCTTCCTTGACTATCTTTCTCCTCCTCCTCCATCTCTTCCTCCTCTTCCTCCTTGACTATCTCTTCCTCCTCTTCTTCCTCCTTGACCATCTCTTCTTCCTCTTCTTCCTCCTCCTCGACTATCTCTTCCTCCTCTTCATATCTCTTCCTTCTCTTCTTCCTTGACTATCTCTGCCTCCTCTTCCTTCTTCTCTCTCACATATTCCTTCTTCCTCTTCTTTTACCTTGAATATCTCGGCTCCTTCTTCCTTGTCTACCCTCTCTGCTTCTTTCTTCTGGAAATTCATCCATTACCTTTCTTCTTCGCAAAATTCCTGCTCTTATTATCTCATAGTTTTTTTTTTGTGTCTCTCCTAATTTCCTTCGTCCATTCTCATTCATTCATTTGCACCGATTCCAATTCATCTTCAAGAATTCATCATTCATCCAACCCCCACCCATTCCACCCAAACACAACAGAAACAGAAATTAAAAAAGAACTTTGTTTTCAATTCCTCAATGTCGAACATCGACCACCGCAAAGTCGCAACAACAGACGCTTTAGACCTTCCAGCCAGATTTTTATAGAAAACCACAAAATTCTGCTTCCTCGATTAACAAAACCTTCTAAACACAAAACAATCGTTTCTGTTTATTCCGGTTTGATTCGCATGTTAACCGCCATTCTTATCCAGTCTTTTGGTTGGTACAGCGAGTCTCCTGTTCTCTTGCAATTTCTCGCTTTTTCTCGTTCGCTCTCGTTCCGCGAAACGTACACGGGGACTATCGATCAAAATGCTATTTCTTTATTTCGTTTCTTTTATTGTGGACCAAATACCGAACTGGTTGGAATATTCGACGACGAAAAAGGTGGGTGCTTCGATTTAAAACTTTTCTTTTTCGACGTTTACCGTTTTTCTTGGACGTAACTGGAACCGTTGATACGAATATCTGTTTAGGTACCGAATTCTATGTTTCTTCTTGTTAAAGGCGTTTTGTGTGCTCTTCGTGTTGACCAGAATCGGTTGGAATTTGGCGAAAAAAAGATAAGGGCTTAGAATTTTAAAAAAATATGTCCTTGACAACGAAAAAAATAAAACAATCAGACAATCACAAGCGAAAAAAAATAAAGAAATATTAAAGAAAAAACAGAAGATATAATAAATTGATATAATATGAAAAAAAACGTTCAAAATTTACGGATTTTAATTAATATTTTCAATATAATATTCAACGGCGTACAAAGACTATAGAATGCATCTAAAGGAAAACAAATACGAATTTACAAATCCTTGACAACGAACACCGCCATGAAATACGAATACAAATAACACAAAAAACAAACAAAATAGTAAAGAATAAAACACAACACAAAAGTAAAGAAAAAACAAAAAGTAAAAAAAACAAAAAACAAAAAAAACAAAAAAGTAAAGAAAAATACAACAAAAAAGTAAAGAAAACAAAAAGTAAAGAAAAAAAAAGTTTAAAAAACAAAAAAGTAAAAAAAACAACAAAAAGTAAAGAAAAAACAAAAAAAGTAAAGAAAAAACACAACAACAAAAAAATAAAGAAAAAACACAACAAAAAAGTAAAGAAAAAACACAAAAAAAAAGTAAAGAAAAAACACAACAAAAAGGTACAGAAAAAAACAGTGAATTAAAAAAAAGAGTCATTGAAAACTAAACTGGAACCAATATATAAAATTAAAATATTAGCAAAAACGAAAATTATCATAAAAGAAAAAAACAATTAGAAAAAAAGAAAAGTAGAAAAAAAATGGAGTTTGCAAAATATACATTGAAATTTACAAAATATACATTGAAACTTACAAAATATACATTGAAACTTACACTAATAAACATCCTTCCAAAATATAAGGATTTAAATTAACATTTTATAATTCAAAACAGACTTTTTTCCTCTTTTTATTTCGTTCCTTTTATTGTGGACCAAATACCGAACTTGTTGGAATATTCGACGAAAAGGTGGGTGCTTCAATTTAAAACTTTTTTTCGTTCTTTGCCGTTTTTCTTGGACACTAGAACTATTGATGAGAAGTTTAAGTGCCGAATTCTATCTCTTTTGTGAACGGTTGTTTTTGTGTTTTTCTTCGTGTCGACAAAAAAAAATGTTGGAATTTCGAAGAAAAGTTGAGGGCTTCAATTTAAAAGAAAAAATGTCCTTGACAACGAAAACTAACCTGATGTAAATGTTTTAAAAGAGTTAACACGAAAGAAAAAAGAATAAATCGATCACAGACGAAAAAAACAAGAGAAATTAACAAAAAAAGAAAATGATTATAAATCGATAAAATATAAAAAAAGACTTTCAAAATTTACAGAATAAACAATTTATTCTAATTCAATGATGGGCAAAGACTATATATAGAAAAACACTTCAAAAAGGAAAACAAATTTTTTTAAATATTCCATTTACAACAAAAACTGATCAATGTTTTTATTAATAGAAAACTACTAATCAAGGCCAAAAGCCAACCGAGGATGAATAAAGAAAAAAAGAAAAAGATACAAAAATAAAAACAGTGTGAATTGCATTGATATTTTACAAAATAAAAAACAAGGAAAACACAAAAACTACAAACACTCAATTTACAACAAAAAACTACAAACACTGAATTTACAAAAAACTACAAACACTGAATTTGCAACAAAAAACTACAAACACTCAATTTACAACAAAAAACTACAAACACTCAATTTACAACAAAAAACTACAAACACTCAATTTACAACAAAAAACTACAAAAACTCAATTTACAACAAAAAACTACAAACACTCAATTTACAACAAAAAACTACAAACACTCAATTTACAACAAAAAACTACAAACACTCAATTTACAACAAAAAACTACAAACACTCAATTTACAACAAAACCTACAAATACTGAATTTGCAACAAAAAACTACAAATACTGAATTTGCAACTGATAAGTTACTTGGGCGATACAATAAAAATGAAATACTTTTAAAAATCTGTAAAAAGAAAACCTCCGAAAATCCAAAAGTTATAATCAGAACTGGCTGAAATTTCTGCCCCAAAACGCGGGTGCTTGAGTTAAAATCAAAATGCATTGAAAACGAAAACTGAGCCAAGATATGTGTTTACAACAAGAAAAAAAATTGAAGTGAACAACAAAAAAAATTGAAGTGAACAACAAAAAAAAAAATTTGAAGTGAACAACAACAAAAATTGAAGTGAACAACAAAAAAAAAATTGAAGTGAACAACAAAAAAAATTTGAAGTGAACAACAAAAAAAAAATTTGAAGTGAACAACAAAAAAAAAATTTGAAGTGAACAACAAAAAAAAAATTGAAGTGAACAACAAAAAAAAGAATGAAGTGAACAACAGAAAAAAAGAATGAAGTGAACAACAAAAAAAAATTTGAAGTGAACAACAGAAAAAAAAATTGAAGAGAACAACAGAAAAAAAAAATATTTTTGAAAAATAAAATAAAAAATATTGTTTATAAACAAAACCTTGATACTAAATATCTTTCGAAAATTCAGATTAAAAATCAAATTGTTATCCCAAATCGTACAACCACAAAATTTACCCTCGGTTTCACTTGGTTGACATGAGGGCCCACTTACTGGTATGTTAGTAGGAACGGACACTTCGAAGGTACCGGTCTACAGTGTAAGCATCCATCGGAACAAATACTACACTTTGATCTCAGCCAAAAGGCAAAGAGAGGATTTTATTTATTTATTTACTTTCTCCCACAGCGGTAAGATGTGACACAAGGTCGGAAAGTGGGATTTGAAAAGCCAGCGCCCGAGAAGATGAACACTCTGGCCTACAAAAAATGCCTGGGCAGCCCCCGGTAAGGGCGCCTCAGGCGATTAGCAATAAACTAACCCCTTCTCAAAGGGTGAGAAAGCAAAGCCTGGGAGGGTGGACCTCCTAGAACTGCACAGGACAACCCCTGAGACTGGCGGATTTTACAAGAGACTGTTTGCAATATATCTGCATTTTGAACCAAAAAAACGAAATAACTTTATTTTGTATTTTATTGTTGCATACTAATGAATGTCGGATTAATTGGGATTTATTTTTTGGTATATTTCACAACCGTGTAACGACAGATACACATACATACACACAAAATAACAACAAAAACGCTCAACTGGGAGGCATTTTGAGCCAAATAAAAGGTGCTTCAATCTAAAAAAAAAAAAGTCCTTGACAACGTAAACCCACTCGAAAAAACGAATTAAAAAAAAGTCCTTGACAACGTAAACCCACTCGAAAAAACGAATTAAAAAATTAAAAAAAAGTCCTTGACAACGTAAAACCACTCGAAAAAATGAATGAAAATTTTTTTAAAAAGTCCTTGACAACGTAAAACCACTCGAAAAAACGAATTAAAAAATTAAAAAAAAGTCCTTGACAACGTAAACCCACTCGGAAAAACGAATTAAAAAAAAGTCCTTGACAACGTAAACCCGCTCGAAAAAACGAATTAAAAAATTAAAAAAAAGTCCTTGACAACGTAAAACCACTCGAAAAAATGAATGAAAAATTTTTTAAAAAGTCCTTGACAACGTAAAACCACTCGTAAAAACGAATTAAAAAATTAAAAAAAAGTCCTTGACAACGTAAACCCACTCGGAAAAACGAATTAAAAAAAAGTCCCTGACAACGTAAACCCACTCGAAAAAATGAATGAAAAAATTAAATAAAAGTCCTTGACAACGTAAAACCACTCGAAAAAACGAATTAAAAAAATTATAACGTCTTTGACAACAGAAAACGACTCGAAATACGAATTTTTAAAAAAAAGGTTTGTGACAACCCAAACCAACACGAAATCATTTTTTTAAGTCGGACCTGGTCAGAATTTCAAAAACAAAATAAAAATGTGTTTGCTTCAAATTTTAAGAAAAGTTATTAACATTATGCATTCATTTATTTATTTAAACGTTTTTTTAACAAAGATAACTGTCCCAATATACGAATTTTAAAAAAGTGGATTAATTAGAAACTGGAAATCTCAAAATCCAAAATTTATGAATTAAAAAATTATAATTCAAACACATAACAACAACCTATTAAAAAGAAATCTATATTTTATTTTAAATGTTTACGGTATTTAATTATTTTCGGTAAACTTCGGTAAAATTTTTTTCCTTATATTTTTCTTTCCATTTTCTTCTAAACTAATCGTGTTCTAAAGTTTCATATTATTGAATTTAATGTTGAAAAAGAAATAATCGATAAATATTTTATTTTCGGTAAACTTCGGTAATTTCCGACAATTTTTTTCCTTCTATTTTCCTTCCATTTTATTCTAATCTAATCGTGTTCTAAAGTTTCATATTATTGAATTTAACGTTGAAAAAGAAATAATCGATAAATATTTTATTATTTTCGGACAACTTCGGTAATTTCCGTGAGCTGATGCTATATTTTCTTTTTTTTCTTCGATTTTTTTTTCAAATCCAATCGTGTTCTAAATCAATAGATTTTCATTGATCTGAGTTGATTGTAAATGTTTCCGGTATTTAACAGTTTTTGATAGAATTCATTCACTTCCGGTAATTTCCGCTATAATTTTTTATTTCCTTCCGTTTCAAATATTTACGGTAGATTTCAGTAATTTCCGGCCGAAAAATCCCAAATCGAAGAAATTTCAACCGAAATTAAAAAATAAAGTTCTTCAACAAAAAAACGACTCAAGATAAAAAAATAGAAAAAAAAAAATATTAACAAAAAAAAGCAGTAAATATAATAATACTATTTTTCAAAGTAAAAATTTCTTAATTTTAAAAGAAAACAACAACAATCTGGAAAAGGAGATTTTAAAATTTAACATTCCGAACAATAATAACTAATCAAATATTTGATTAAAAATAGGAAATTTAACGATAAATAAATAAATAATAAATAAATAAAAGCTTACGAGATTTTAAAGAAATATAAAATAGTATTAATAAATAAAAAATAAATTATAAATAAATGAATTATAAATAAATTTAATATATATACATATATATTATATCTATATTAAAAAATAAAGATAAATTAAGAAATATTTATAAAAATACATAAATAATAAATAAAAACTGAAACGGTTTTAAAGCTTAATTTTTTTTTAAATATTTGATAAATTATTTGATTAAAAAATGGAAAAGATTTAACGATAAATAAATAAATAAATTACATATAAATAAACATTATATATATATATATTCAAAAAATATAAAGATAAATAAATAAATATTTATAAAAATACATAAACAAAAAATAAATAAATACTTAATAAAAGTTTTTAAAGCTGAACTTTCCAAACAATGATAACGAATTAAATATTTGGGGTATCTTTTACTCAGCAGAGTAAAAACGCTTAAAAAACAAATATACAACAAATAAAAGTAACTGTAGGCGATAAAAGTTATTTTCCAACTTATCTGTGGCATTTATTTGTATTTTTAACCCGTTCCAATTGCTATTTATTAGAAATTAAATTATTCGTCACACCAACATCGCACAAATCCAAATATGTAAGAGAATAAGGACCTGCCGCCATTTTCTTTTCGTGCACAAAAATACAAGAATTTTTTTTTTTTACATCTAATAAAACCCCATTTATAATACGTAAAAATACAAACCAATTTCATAGGTAAGTAGGAAAATATCTATTCTCGACGTAGGTCAGCTTCACTTGTTGTATATTTATTTGGCACTTCTGTAGTATATATGAAGCAGCAGATTTTCTGTCCTTCTACTGAAAATAAAGGGAGGTAATTCAACCGGAAGTGATTTTTTTACAACATAAAAGAAAAATGCAAGACTGATTTGTTTTTGGGTAACAATTAACAATTTCTTTTTTTTTATTATATGAAGTAAAAAAAATTTAAATAAAAAACCCTAACCCTAAACCCTAACCCTAAACCCTAACTCTAACATTAAGAAATCAGGCGGTGTGCCTGTAAAAAATCTATTGTTTTTTTGCGGCTGGTTCATTAAATTACCAATGTCTCGAAGATTAATCTCATTTAACTCCATTTTCTAAATACTAAATTCAACTTCCGGTGAATTCTGAATGAATGGTACTTGGAGAAAAAAAAACGGAGCTCTTCGATTTCGATTTCTTAATCAGCAGCTGCTTCATATATACTACAGAAGTGCCATTTATTTTTTTACCCCGTTCTCGTTCGTTTTTTGGACCCCGTCCGCGACTTTGCTGATTATTGTAAAAGATACCCAATATTTGATGTAAATTATTTGATAAAAAAAAACGAAGGAGATTTAAAAATAAATAAAAGAACAAAAAGAAATTAAAAAAAATATATACAGACAATTGTAATAATACCAATTACAAGTATGCTTCCGTTGACGAACTTCACCAAACAAACAGAATGTATTATTAGTATTTAAAAAAAAAGAAGTTATTTAACGAAAAAAAACTCTTGATCTTACCTTGTATTAAGTGTTTTCTGTAATTTTGTTTCGGTACTTCAACACAGTACGAACTTAGCTGTTGTTTTTTTTTTTACCCTAACTCATAACCCATAACTGACCCTAAACTAACCGTTTCAGTTAACGGTATCCAAAAAATTACAAATAAAATGCTGCAAGAGTATAAGAGTATCCAAACAATTACTTAAAAGTCGGATCTTTCTAAGTCATCGAAAAAATAGTTGTCTGTCAAGTAACCAGCGTTTTTTTTTTTTTTTTTCATTTGTATATTTCGGTAAAAGTCGGAACTGGATCTTTCTAAGTCATCGAAAAAATAGTTGTCTTCCAAGTAACCGTTTTTTTTTTGTTTTTTTTCATTTGTATATTTCGGTAAAAGTCGGAACTGGATCTTTCTAAGTCATCGAAAAAATAGTTGTCTGTCAAGTAACCGTTTTTTTTTTTTTTTTTTTTTTTTTTTTTTTCATTTGTATATTTCGGTAAAAGTCGGAACTGGATCTTTCTAAGTCATCGAAAAAAATAGTTGCCTGTCAAGTAACCAGCGTTTTTGTTTTTTTTTTTCATTTGTATATTTCGGTAAAAGTCGGAACTGGATCTTTCTAAGTTATCGAAAAAATAGTTGTCTGTCAAGTAACCAGCGTTTTTTTTTTTCATTTGTATATTTCGGTAAAAGTCGGAACTTACGTCACTACTTAAACCTTTGAATGCTTAAGAGTAGCCAAACAATTACTTAAAAGTCGGAACTGGATCTTTCTAAGTCATCGAAAATATAGTTGTCTTCCAAGTAACCGTTTTTTTTTTGTTTTTTTTTTCATTTGTATATTTCGGTAAAAGTCGGAACTTTTTCCGTTCGTAGTCGGAACTTACGTCACAACTACGTCACAATGCTTGGATGCTTATTCCTAAAGAGTATCCAAACAATTACTTAAAAGTCGGAACTGGATCTTTCTAAGTCATCGAAAATATAGTTGTCTTCCAAGTAACCGTTTTTTTTTGTTGTTTTTTTTTCATTTGTATATTTCGGTAAAAGTCGGAACTTTTTCCGTTCGTAGTCGGAACTTACGTCACAACTACGTCACAACTACGTCACTACTTAAACCTTTGGATGCTTATTCCTAAAGTGCACCAAAACAGCCACGCATACATTAAAACGAGTCCGTTCAATTATGAAAATGCTATTTTGAAGCGTGACACACCGACGAACACGCAAAGACACTTTTAAAACAACAAGAAGGAAAAATATATTCAAATGAAATCTTGGTGTCTGCAACAATTTAACAAAAATCTTTGTTAACGAAAACCCAGGATAAAAGATTTAAAGACGTTAACACTAACCCTAACAATATTAATATATTAAAGACGTTAACCTAAACCCACATAATAATAACGTATAAAATAATTTATTTTAAATCGAAATCGCTCCAGACAAGGCATGAAGCCACTTGATGTAAGAAGCTAAAAAAACAAAAAAAAACACTTCAAAGTCAAACCCCAGCAAAAGATAAGTGTTATATGAATTGATTCTGACCCAGAAAACAGCAATTCTTCCCCCTTTGTCAAAAACATCGCTTATGAAATGTGAGGACGAAAAGACAAAATAAGGAAAGCGAGATTTACGAGGCTGCCGAAAGTAAAACCAAGTTAGTCACTTTCTACTCTCCTTGATGACAACAAATCGAAAAAAATATGTAAAAACACAAAAAAAAACAAAAATGTAATTAAACCAAACATCCTTCCAAAATTTACGGATTAAAAAAAGATAATTATTAAAATTTGAAAATATAAAGAAAAACTTCCTGCTCGGAAAAGTCTGGCTTCCTCTAGATGTGACCGAAACATGTTTTGCAAATGTGCAGCCAAATAATGTTTGTATAAATAAAAAAAAAACCTTTATGTCTATAAAACGGCTCTATTTATTACTGATTACTCTTATACAAGCACAGTAAGGATTCACTGGATTTTTTACTCTCTGGATGTAAACTATACCCGGATTACTAATATACACACACACACACACACACACACACACACACATATATATATATATATATATATATATATATATATATATATATATATATAAAATAACACGGAGTGTTTTTGCTTGATATTACTTTTTTTTAACTTTTATTTAATTTTCCGAATTGTCCATTTAGTGTTTCGGTCAAATTTCTGTATGTAAGTTCCATGTGTTTCTTGTTTAATTTTCTTTCCTTTTTTCGCGAGTACTTTCAATTTGATTCGTCAAATCATCTTCAGGCGGTGTTAATCTTGGTTACTTAAATAAAATATATCTTTACTGTTAAAAATAGTTATTAATTGATGTCTAATACCTTTTGTTAAAATTTCAAACATCGAAAGTATCTGAATTTTCACAAAGATCTTCCGCCCCCTTTGCTATAAAAGTAAATCAAACTAAATATAGCCTACATTTGACCACCTTACGCCTAGCAGCTATGTTCATTCCAAAATCTATAATGATCGGTTGATTAGTTTAGGAGTGAATCTTATACATACAAATTTATAAACATACCTAACACACACACACACACACATATATATATATATATATATATATATATATATATATATATAATAAATAATTAATATTTATTTATAAATATTATTATAAGCCCCCTTTACTAAAGGCCGGGCACTCTGAGTGAGTTTAATAACAAGCAGTACTAATAGCTTCATGCGAGATCCAACACGGTTTGTTGTTGTAGATCACTATTCGCTGCTCGTTGTAAAATACCCGCCGACTCGGTATTTACAAAATTAAATTCCTCCTTAATTATTAGCTAATTCGGGGGAACGCGCTTGACTACGAATCAGTGGCGATTTGTGATCGGAGTTCGAGCCCGCTGACCGTCGGGAATTAACTTCCTGCACTGAAGATTGTGTTAGCATGAAACATCGATGTCTGTAGATAATAAATAATTAATATTTATTTATATATATATATATATATATATATATATATATATATATATATATATATATATAATGTATATGAATTATGACAGCATATGTATAAGCATATACTAGCCGTACTTTTTAATTATCACTCCCTATAAAACGATTAAGCTCGATAATTGTTAATTAGTAACAACAGAGCATATATAAAATCAAATTAACACACATATATATAAGTGTCTGTGTGTTTATTAAATATAATTATTTTACGAGCCAGACACCGCCGCCACCCACACAAACCATGAAAACCACAGACCGGAAGTCCTGGACTCGAGTTTTGCCCTCCTTTTGGGCTAATCAGTAGCACTTATACGAAATCAGGATTCGAGACCCGAACAATCTGCATTCGAAGTGAGTACTCTACCACCTTAGCCACCACGCCACATACAAGAAAGTCTACAAGCTAACAACAGATTACGCCAACTGCGGCGAATGACGACTGTGGAACAGACCTACTCTTCTTAACAAGGGGTCTAGTCATCCAACTACTAAGAACCAAGTAGGATTTTACACTCGCTATATATATATATATATATAT
>OY744554.1:9783912-9801412 GCA_963556195.1 Sepiola atlantica | reverse complement strand
AAATTTCTACGTATTTTTATTAAGTAAAAAAAAAAACCCACAAAATCTAAATTGCCTAAATCTCTACATTTTTATGAAATAAATACCCCCCCCCCGCACCAAAAAACGAAATTGGCTAAATTTTTACGTGTTTTTATTACCCCCCCCCCCCCGACTCACCACACACACAAATCTCGGTTACATGTCTCGTTTTACGCTAAGTGGCCAGGAAATAGGTGCTCATTTTACGTTAAATTTATAAAAGAAAGTGATCCCCCACTCTAAAATCTTAAATATTTAATTTTTTTTTTAAATTACTTCTTTGCGGATATGTTTTGAGGCTGTTTAAATGTATTTGCACACAAAAAAAAGTAGAATTTGAACTTTTTTTAGGGGGTAAACTGCGCCGGGTAAGATGGTAAAAATTTACCAAATTTCTAGCCCTGAAGATGACGTTATATCGTCGAAACTAAGTTGATTTTAAATAAATGCATATTTATTTTAAAAAATATACATGCGTTTTTTTTTTTTTGCTTCTAAAACTTACAAATAAAAATTAGCCAAAAAATTACACGGAGGAATAATACCTAACACATATCACGCGTGCTATCGCGATCTTCATGATTTAAAAATTATTTTAAAAATCACCGTTGTAAGACCACATAGACTTTTCTAGTAAGAACATACCACGAAAAAAGACAAACAAAAATAAAAAAAAACACAAAATGTTTCTAGCCCTGAAGATCACGTTATATCGTCGAAACTAAGTTGATTTGAAATAAATAAATATTCATTTAAGATATATATATATATATATATATATATATATATATATATATATATATATATATATATATGCATAGTTTTTGCTTCTAAAACTTACAAAGTCTAATTACCCAATGCTTGCATCGATGAACAGTCTCTAATATATATATATATATATATGCACTTAGTTTCGTATTCAACATAGGTACCGTCGATTTCAAATCAAAACAAAATCTGTGACTTATATATATATATATATATATATATAAATTAACTGACAAATTAATCTTGATAAGACTGCACAACACTGCCCCCTGGCTGTGCGCATGCGTTAACAAACGGAAACGCAAAAATTAAGTCTATCGATAAGAATAAAAAAACACACACCTAAATTCAAACTGGATACAAATTGTGGATTTTATTTACTAATGCAGCAAAAACATATTTGTGTTCTTTTCTAAGCAAATATTCACAAATATATTCCCATTGATGAGGATTTTTTTGGGCGCTTCCATGTTATACAGTCTTACCCTTATCTTAGTGTTAATTTAAACGGTTTATAAATAAATAATAAACATCTTCCACCAAAACACCGGAGAATTGTAATGCTTGAATGGATGGCTGTATATATATATATATATATATATATATATATATATATATATATATATATATATATATATATATATATATATATATAGCTGGCTCCCAACTGATGAAAATTAAGAGATCAGCTCTGCACTTAGTTTCGTATTCAAATGACTTTAATAGGCATTTGCAAGCAAATTGCTGTAACTTTAGACAAGTAAAAATGACCATCAAGTAAATTCGAATTTATATAAATTATAGAATTGATTAACTATTTTAATGAATATTACTGAATTAAAATTTATAAATGTCTGCACAACTTTTACGATGTACTAGCTCTGAACGAAAAATTCAAAATGGCGGACTAGTGAGATTTCCCCACATGTGAGTTTTCCCCACATGTGAGTTTGCTCTTTTCTTTCATTTTTCTTTCGCAAAAACATGACCCACTGTATAGTGTAGGTTTTTATCAAGACATTTCAACCCAAGAACTTTTTATTCTTTGTGGATTTTTCTGATGATTTTGTAGTGTTTCAGAGACGATATTGACATAAAAATGTTGTTTGGCTCACGGCAAAAGAAACGGACCGTAAAAAATACATCTCACAGAAATGTTTTTTGGAAATGTGTAAAAATAAAATTTAAAAAAAATGGTTATTGGAATATAAAATGAACATGACTTTATATATATATATATATATATATATATATATATATATATATATATATATATATATGGTTAGAAACCACCAGCCATTCTAGCACGTCTGATGATTCTCGGCGAGATGAGATAAAATTATAACGTAGAAATGGCTAGAATGCTGCTCTGAGTTATTTCTTTTTATCTTCTATTCTCGTTCTGTTTTACATTGACTCAAGATTTCTTAAAGAAATTTCTCTATGCTTCGCGGATCCAACACACACACGCATATATATATATATATATATATATATATATATATATATATATATATATATTATTTATTTAAAGAAAAAGCCTAAAAGATTTTTTTTTAACATAGTTCACCCCAAACAAGACAGGCCGCCACTGTAGACGTAAGGGGCTACTGAAAAAAGAAAAGGGGAGAAGGTAGGGGATCAACCTAAATTGGGATCTGCGCAGCCCGATGTCTGTTTACATTAGTTTTAAATTTCTGCATGTCTGTACTGTCGGGGAAACAAGGGGGGGGGCAGAGAGGGAGTTGCAGAGGCCATCAGCACGAGGAAAGAAGCTATTTGAGTAGAAGGTTCCCCGACATCTGGGGACCTCCACAGTGAATGAATGAGATTTAGTTGATTGTCGGGTTAGTATAGTGAATTTACGTCGAGGGGGCACCAGAGTAGCCAATTCATCGGAGCATAATCCATTGAAGTATTTGTAAAACAAGCACAAGGATGCTACATTGCGGCGATGGGACAGAGGCTGGAGCTTGGCTGACGGTGAGGGACCTATTAGGTTGGCGATTCTTTTTTGGACCTTGTCAAGGAGGGAGAGACTAGTAGATTATGCACCAGCCCAAATGTGACAACAATACTCCATGCATGGGCGGATAGTGGCTTTGTAGCGATACAGGATAATGTTAGGTGTGAGGAGTTTACTAGCACGGTAGAGGGAGCCAACCTTCTTTGCGGCAGCCTTGGCAATGTCTTCAATGTCTTTGTTCCAATTCATGTTACCTGTGAAGGTTTAGGCCGAGGAGTTTGAATGATGAACTCTCAGCGCCTCCATTGAAGTATTTGTATTTCAAAGAAGTTTTTGTTAAGAATTAGGTTCAAACTTGCAAGAAAATAGGGGCTCAATGTTAATCATACAGTAATATTTAATATCTTTAAAGGATAGCTTTTTTTTAGCTAGTTTCTTAAAAAAATTCCTAACAAAAGTTATTTTACAATTGTTTCAAAGCCAATTCATTCCAAAAAATCCGTATTATAAACAGAACAAGATTCGGACCAATCATTTTTTCATTCTTCACACGAAAGTCAAAACAATATAATAAAAAATCAGTGGACACTTCTATAACATCAAGATAAACACAGCTTCTCGGTTTGTAACAACGATGGGTCTTGAAGATGTTAGGAAAGAAGATAACAACAGCTTTTCGTTACGTGTCACTGCGGACTTCCCGTCCATGACGTCACATCCTGACACGTAGCTCTAATTTTAATCTTCAAGTTCTAAGAAAAGTTGCCAGTTTACTACATTATCTAAATTTATGTGGAAAATTCCGTTGTTAACACAATTTGGACACACAGACGTCCAATATTGTTATAGTTGCCGTCGTAAAAAAAAAATCGGACTTTTGCATAGAACCCAAAAAAGATCCTGCCTCATGATTATCTATTGTTGGCTATTTTTTGGCTATTTTTAGCCATTTTTTTATCCCTGCAATATTGTAAGTTTTTTCCACCCCGACACCCAACGCGTATTTAAAATAAATATTTTTGGAGCTAAAATCAAACAATAATTTTCAAATATCTTATACAGTGGAACCTCGTTTCTCGACCATAATTTGTTCTGAAAAACTGTTTAAAAAACTGAGTCACATTTTTCCATTAAAAATAATGTACAAGGAATTAATTCGTATCCCCTGGTTCTACCAGATCATGCTGTCTGAGTTAGAATGCACCAAACATTGATGTTATTGTTTTTCCTTTCCCTTTGCAAAACTCAATCATGTTCTGCAGAGCCAAAAACAAAAACAACAATTTCTTTCAACGAAACAACCAAACCAAAGACAATATATAAATATTTGAAAATATATAGAACTTGAAGCATAACAACTTTTACCGAAATGGCCGGATTCGGCATTAAATAACCCGAAAAGGGTTGATATGCCGTAAAACAAAACAACCAAACCAAACACAATGAATAAATATTTGAAGATATAAATAACTTGAAGCATAAAAACTTTACCAAAATGACCGGATTCGGCATTAAATAACCGAAAAGGGTTGATATGGCGTAAAAACAAAACAACCAAACCAAACACCATGAATAAATATTTGAAGATATAAAGAACTTGAAGCATAAAAACTTTACCAAAATGACCGGATTCGGCATTAAATAACCCGAAAAGGGTTGATATGCCATAAAACGAAACGACGGAGCAACCAATTCGTTCCCAAGCCCCAGACTAATGCTTATTTACCCAATTTCTTATGATTTATCAACTGCACGGATCAGGGTTTCCACTCTCAATTTTCTATAAATTTTTTTTTTTTTAATTAAAAACAAATCTGCTTGCGAAATAAACCCAAATTGGTTTTAAAAACCTAGACTCAATTTAATTCTTATAGACTATATTATTTTTAATTAGTTAATATACGCAATCAGTAAGCATCAGTTATATTATTGTTTTTAATACTAACTATATAATGTATAATATAAGACTTCATCTCGTAGAACAAAATTTATTATCTGAACTTTTTATGAATTTTTAGTTTATATTTTGACCATTTTTAATACACAGTTTATAATTATTTTTTATTTATTTTGCCGCCCCCCCATTGTCTGTTTAATTTGACATATAAATATGACATATTTCAATACGACATATAAACCCTTTCATAACAGTAAATACACCCCACCCGGTAAATTAATAACAGTCAGTCTAACCATAACTCAAGCCTCGATCAATGAATTACTCTGCCGACCATCACCCCATAATATAAATATGCGGTAAATTTATAGAAGTGCACCTTTCGTATTTCGACCCCTAAAAAAAAAAGTTTCTACTTTTTTGGGCAAATTACATGTAAACAGCCTCAACAAATATCCGCTATGAAAAAAAATTATGAAAATTTTTATTATTTTAGATTTTAGGAGGGGGGGGGGTCATTTTCCTATAATAAGTTATACGTAAAGTGAGCACCCATTTCTTGGCCACCGAATCTCACCTCTCGTGTTTCGACCCCTTAAAAAAAAGTTTCTACTTTTTGGGGCAAATTACATGTAAACAGCCTCAACAAATATCCGCTATGAAAAAAAATTATGAAAATTTTTATTATTTTAGATTTTAGGAGGGGGGGGTCACTTTCCTATAATAAGTTATACGTAAAGTGAGCACCCATTTCTTGGCCACCGAATCTCACCTCTCGTGTTTCGACCCCTTAAAAAAAAGTTTCTACTATTTGGGGCAAATTACATGTAAACAGCCATCTATAACAAATATCCGCTATGAAAAAAAAAATGAATTTTTTTATTATTTTAGATGTTAGGAGGGGTGGGGGGTCACTTTCCTATATAAGTTATACGTAAAGTGAGCACGCATTTGTTAGCCACCGAATCTCACCACTCGTATTTCGACCCCTAAAAAAAAAAAAGTTTCTACTTTTTTGAACAAATTACATGTAAACAGCCTCAACAAATATCCGCGCGCGCGGATATTTGTTGAGGCTGTTTACATGTAATTTTCCCCAAAAAGTAGGATACTTTTTTTTAGGGGTCGAAATACGAAAGGTGCACTTCTATAAATTTACCAAATATGCCATAGAAACAGACAAATTTACAGCATCCGTAACGAACAATTAAATTATTTCTAAATTATACTAAGTTACAATTATAACGCCTACAGCCATATAGACCTCCCTCGTTAACTCGGTACTTTCCCCAATAAGGGACTCTTCAGCGAATTCACCGTACGATCAAACCGGTGATTATTGATTTCCATTTTTCGAACTGTCTTGATTTCGTGAGTCGCCAGGATTTGGAATGGATTATAAGGCTTTTTTTTCTAAACAAGAAAGGTTTATCCATGTCAATGAAACCATGGTACGTCTCCGGAATATCTAACGTATACTTTTTGAATAAATAATTTGTACTTCTATGATAGATCATTGGGTAAAACTAATTCGAGCTCCCGGCACTTGACAATGTTTACATTGAGATATCACTTACATTGTCGTATATAGCGCAGAGGTAGAGGCGCCGACTGTCAGCTCGACGGTTGAGTTTCAATCCCGGCTTCAGGCACTCGCTGGCCTAGACGCACTGAATGAAGAGCTGTGATACAGCGAAACAGTCTGTATGTGGATGACTAATATATATATATAATATATATATATATATATATATATATATATATATATATATATATATAGGATCAAATATAAACCAAAAGTAAAACTTTTATTAGATGGAACCTATTGTGAAGAGGTTTAGCTCAATATACGAGATAGAGCAATTGTAGAGATAGAAGAAAAAAGAGTTATAAACATGCGACGATTGTCCAAATTTATTTCAATTGTTCAATGCAAGGTGTATTCAGTAATAAACTAGTGTTTATTATTCTTTCCTTACGCCAAGGCTTTTCAAAGATCAAAATCTTATCATCAGAGGAGAAATACAGATGGATAAGTTAGCTTTCGAAAAAACCAAAGTTCAAATATTTGAAAAATATGAAAAATATTATTAAAAAACGCAGTGAAAAAAAGAAAATCGTCGCATATTTATCACTCTTTTTCTTCTATATCTCTCTCTATATATATATGTATATATGTGTGTGTGTGTGTGTAATTAGTGTCATCGACAGACGGCTGTTTCACCGGTTCATCAGTGGGGCTAGATATAGCTAGTGTTTTAAGCTTTCAAATTTGAAAACCGACTGTTTTGACAGCAGTCATACATTTTACTCGTACGCTGGCACACTCGCCACAAAAGTAAGGGAAATTATAATGTTTTTATATTTGTTTACATTACCGGCTGCCTAGAGAGCTCAATTCTTATGGGGATCAAAATGTAATGTACATCCTACTCTTTGCTCTCTATCTGGCCATCATCAGGTGGCTATTTTTGGTCCCCCGATTTATAAAATCGGGGGACCTATGTTTTGAGGCATTTCCGTCCGTCCGGATTTTTCTCGGCAACCATCCATTGAATTTCTCTGAAATTTTGCATGAAGTTGTAACTTTTGTCAGGTTAGAAAGTGACATTCTCCGATTTTTGAAAAAAAATCTGGTTAGCCCCCCCAAAGGGTCAAAAGGCCCCGAAATGGCAAAAAAAAATGACATTTTTTGCCCCATAACTTTTCATCCATCCATTCAATTTCTCTGAAACTTGGCCAAAATGTGGAGGCAATTGTTCCTAATAGAAAATAAATATCGCTGACCTTGGAAAAAATGTGGTTCGCGCCCCCAGGGGGTCAAAAGCCCCCAAAATGGCAAAAAATGACCCTTTCCTCCTATAACGTTTGATCCATACATTCAATTTTTCTGAAACTTGGCCAAAATGTAGAGGCTATTGTTCTGGATATAAAATGAGCATCCTTGACCTCAGAAAATCCTGGTTCGCGCTCCAGGGGATCAAAGGGGGGGGGTCAAAAATGCCCCAAATTGCCCAAATTTATTGCATTTTACACTCGCCACATCGAGTCACATACAGAAAGAAACTGGAACCTCAAAGAGATCTCTATCATTCCAGTTATCATAGGAGCCACTGGACTCATGAAGAAGAACTTGAAAAAGTATTTAGCAAGTATACCTGGTGAACCAAGTGCAAGAGAAATCCAGACAACTGCACTCAAGGGAACGGCCAGAATCCTGAAAAGAGCTCTCGGTTGGAGTCTGTAAATAGCGGGTGATCGTATGGCATTTGGAAGAATGCCCCGTCCCCAGCAAATGAATGAAAAGAAAAATAAAAAAAAGTGAAAGACCATAAAAGGGGGACCACTTGATTTTTTGCTTTTGCGTCATCGTTTATCAAGGCCAAAAGTCACTCGAGGATAAGGGTTAATGAGACTGGAATGATTGTCAGCTGAGAGATGAAGAACACTATGAGAGTACTTACATTGATCAATAGTATAAATGTGTTATTTATGGGGAAGTTTTTAACGAGTATCTGTTAACATTTGAAGACGACCGAGTTGTAATCAAACGGGAAGCAGTCCCGTCGTAATGTGTTCCACAGGCAGGAAGTCCTTACAAAGCAACTTTGTCCATGAAAATTCTGCCTGACTCCGGAACGTGCAGGGAGAAAGGAAAGTTTTTTTTTTTTTCGATGTGGTAAAAAACGAGTTCCTGCGGTGAATGTATTACCAGGAAGTACCAAAATATTGGAGTTCAGTCGAGCACCTTCCATGGTATTACGTCGTTACAAAAATAATGGCCGATTTCAGAAACACATTTATTCATGAAAAACTTTTCCTACCTTTCCAATACTCTGTAAATGACGTGAAACTGCTGAAGTGCTGACAGCAAATGTCTGAGACATTTCGTTGACACGGATTTTGCTTGACAAGTGGTTGCAATTGTTCATTGTCAAGATTACACGGCCGTCCTCTACCTTCTTCATCTTCAAGGCTCTCATCTGCACTACGGAATTTATGGAACCACCTTCGTACGGTCTGATCGCTTGTGGACCCATCTTCGCAATGCTCTATTGATATTGGCAGAAGTTTCGGAACCATTGTGCCCAAGTTGGAACTTATGCAACATAAGAAGGCGATGGTCGTGTGTGTGTGGGTGTGTGTGTGTGTGTGTGTGTGTATATACACACATACATAAGATAACGTGTGTATATATATACACACATACATAAGATAACGTGTGTATATACACACATACATAAGATAACGTGTATATATACACACTTACATAAGATAACGTGTGTATATATACACACATACATAAGATAACGTGTGTATATATACACACATACATAAGATAATGTGTGTATATATACACACATACATAAGATAACGTGTGTGTATATACACACATACATAAGATAACGTGTGTGTATATACACACATACATAAGATAACGTCCTCTACCTTCTTCATCTTCAAGATTCTCATCTCCACTACGGAATTTATGGAACCACCTTTGTACGGTCTGATCGCTTGTGGATCCACCTCTCCATGCTCTTTTGATATTGGCAGAAGTTTCGAAGGCATTGTGCCCAAGTTTGAACTTATGCAACGAAAGAATGCTAAGGTTATATTTTGGCATGTTCATCTATGAATTTTCGGAGGTATTGTGCCCCGCTTTGTAACATAAGAAGGCGAAGGTCATGTTTTAGCATGTTCATCACAGAGGGTCTTCTATGCTTCAAAAATACTTTCTATCTGAAAAAAAAGTTACAAATTATTATTGAGAACACATTGATTATTAGATATGTTCAAATTTACCAGAAAATAAACTACAAATTCTGTGTTAAAATGACTTTTTTAAAACCCAGCGCTTCAGGTGGCCATTATTTTTGTAACGACGGAATAAAAACGATAGAGCAGAGAGAGACTAGCAAAGTCTCTTCTGTGAGAAAGGGGTAGCAATAAAAAAAATAAAAATTCCACCACATTCGATCTGTATCACAGCATTGATACATCAAGACTTCTTTAACTCCTCGGCTTAACATTCACAACTAACATGAACCGAAAAATAAATACATAGAAGATACTGCCAAGTCTGCGGCAAAAGAAGGTAGGCTCCCTTTACCGGGCTAGAAATATTCTCTCACCTGCCAGTGTCTTATATCTCTACTAGGCCACCATTCGCCCATGCATAGAGTACTGTTGTCACATCTGGGCTGGTGCACCAACCACTAGTCGCTCCATCTTGGACACGGTCCCAAAAAGAAGCCTCTGATCTAATAGCCCTCACACTGTCTAGCAAGCTCCACCCCCTGTCCCATCGCTGCAATGCTGCATTCCTTGTGTACTTGTTTTACAAGTACACAAGCAGAATGTGCTCCGATGAACTTGCTGCACTTGTGCCCTCCCCCCCTCTCGACGTACATACACCCGACAAAACCGACAATCAGCAAAACGACACCCTTTCATTGTAGAGGTCCCCAAATGCTGAAATGGCTTTCTACTACAATAGCTTCTTTTCTCGAACTGCTTGTCTTTTGGAATTCGCTCCCTGTTCCCTGTTTCCCCGACTGTACAATCATGCGGTAATTCAAATGTAATGTAAGCAGGCATCTCGCTATAAACGTGTCTCCTAAAGCACAGTAGATCCTTACGTCCCAGTGGCAAGTGTCTTGTTTTTTTTAGGGGGGATGGGGGGTTATACATAAAAAAAAATTAATATACGGAAGCACGAGTCAAGTCGCGTTTGTTCTCGTCGTTCTGTACATCTTTACATAAATTATACTCTAAATATATCATTGTTGATCTTCCATACGAAAAAAGAACGGAAGCAGGTAAAAATTGATGTCTATTTGTTTCAATGACCCCCCCCACCCCCACCCCCGCCGCCCCCGCCGCCCCCGCCGCCCCCGCCGCCGAACGAAAAACAAGACCCGACGTTGTGGATATTTGATAGAGTGCGCATAGACGTCTCTATATACTTGCCTCCCCACGAGGACAGAGTGAGACAAAAGATCGGCTTTTAATGTAGGGGAATATCTAGCTCCCAATAGAGGTTATTCAGGATTGGTACAAAAAATTTTAAAAATTTGCCTCAGTCTAGAAGGATTTCTTCTTCACTGACCGAGGACAGGATATATACTACACTTTGAATTATTTATTTGTAAATAAAATAAATTTAATTTAATAATTAGGCACAAGGCCATTAAAAATGTGGGGCATTTGAGATGTCCGTGGTTTTCTTCTGTCTATCTTACTCTTAACTAGATGTATTCTGATCCTTTCGCCTCAGCGCTGTCCCTTTCTTTGTTTCGCCATTTGTCGCTCACTTCCACTTTTGATAGACACCACAATACCACATTTACTTATGGAGGAGCCTACTTAAAATAACTCCGATAGTTCATATTATTATTCAATATTTCAAACGCCCTGCATTCTTCAGCCAGGAATGATTATATAGGTTTACTAGAATCGCATGATTGTAGAAAGCAGAAATGTAGAAATATATCTATGTCTTTCTATATATTCTTTCCTCTTTCTTTCCTTCCTCTTCGCCATATTAAGCTAAACGACAGAATTTGACCACTTTGTGTTAATTTACTTGATATAATTTAGCGTCGTAATATTTATTTTTTTAATTATTAAATTTTTTTTTGTCTTTTTATCTCTAAATTTTAATTAAAGATATTTTGATATTTCTTAGATCTTGTCTTTAGTATATTTTTTAAGTTATCATTTTTAAAAACTTTTTAAGCAATAATTTTTAAACAAAAAATCTTTACATTCTTAGATTAAAATCTGTTTTAAATCATGAACGTTTTTGATTAGACGTACACATTTCTCAAATCATTCAAGTATTTCATTTTATTTTGCTTTTCTATTTCATTAATTTTTTTAAATTTAAGTATAATTAAATATTCTAAATAATAATCTAGTTATTTTATTTTTTAATATTTTTTCCTTAATCTTGCACTCTTGATAACTTTTTATATTTATTTTTTATTTATTTATTCATAAAACTAGCCTTACATACATATACAGGGTGGGCAAAAATAAGGGTTCTATTTTAAAAAATTCATAACTTTTTTATTTATTGATTTTTTTTTTTTTTTTTTAGAATAAGTAAAGGACCCCTTCCGAAGCAAGCATGAGCCGTATTAGCCCTAAGGAACGTACCCTCATTTAGAAAACATTATTTTTGCTTAAAAAACTCAAAACAGTGTAAAAAACAATACTTTAGTTTTTGTAAGTTTTAAGAAGTGTTTTTCGGCTAAAATTTGTTTTGTTTATTTCAAAAAATCTCGGAAGGGTCAGTCTACACACACATAAAGTTTGGTGAGTTTAACTTTTATTTTGTGGAAGTTATTCAAATTCAAGTTATTTAAATTTAAAGATAGGACCCTTATTTTGGCCCACCCTATATATATATATATATATATATATATATATATATATATATATATTATAATATACGATATTATAATAATAGGGGTTGCTGTTTGTAACCTGGAGTAATGTCTTTCCTGATTATGCTTCTCAACTTGTATGACCTGGATGGACTGTATGGATTCAACAAAAAGTATGTTTTTGGATTGATATGTTTGATGTTATGTATTTTTATGTATTTGTGTATATAATTTTATATATTTTCAAAGCGTAATTTTATTACCTGTAGTAGTATAACTGCGGTAATGGTCCTCTGAAGAGAAGAATTATCTTTGAAAACTCATGAGCTAAGGACTTAAGGATACTTTGCTTGAACTTTGAATTCTAATAAAATTTGATTGACACCTTATTTTATTACTTCATTTTATATTATAATATTAATGCTCTATCCAGTATATTGAGCTTCAGTTTTTATCCGGATGTTTCACTAATTATAAGATATTAGTTGACGCTTATATCTTTTGTTGGATTGCTTCATATATATATATATATATATATATATATATATATATATATATATATATATATATACACTTCTTTTGTAAGAAGGAAGGAAAAAATTCCAACAGAGTGCTCAATTAATTGAGAAAATCAAAATTAAGAGCGTAATGTTTATTTATTATTTGTGGTGTGTGCGAGATCCTCCATGTTCTCTACCAAGTGACACCAAGGCAGTTAACGCCTTCTGGGCTTGAAACCAATGGTACTGATGTTGTACTGATTTTCGGTACCGAACAAATATATATATATATATATATATATATAATATATATATATATATATATATATATATATATATTTAATTTATTTAGATACTGTATATTACATATTTCAGCAATGTACCGCGGTTTCATCCAAAAGGGCATATATATATTTTTTATAAGAACGGAATAAGCGAAAGAAAAAAGACAAACGGATATATATATATATATATATATATATATATATATATATATATATATATATCCGTTTGTCTTTTTTCTTCGCTTGTTCCGTTCTTTTTCTTTGTCTTTTCCCTTCTCTTATTACTCCTTTGCATTCCCCTCTTCCCTTTTTCTTCCTACACTCGTTTTCCTTCCTCTTCTCCCCATCTTTTTTCTCTTCATCCTCTTCCTTCTTCTTCCTCTACGTTCTTCTCTTCATTCTCCTTTCCCGCCTTTTTCCTTATCCCCGTTCGTTTCCTCTCTCTCTTTTCCTTCTTCTTCTTCTTCTTCTTCTTCTTCTACCTTCTTCTTCTTCTTCTTCTTCTTCTACCTTCTTCTTCTTCTTCTTTCTTCCTCTCCGTATTCTTACTCTTCGCTTTCTTTCTTTTCTTCTCTTTGTCTCTCTTCCTTACTCTTTCTCCCTCCCCCTCTTCCCCTTCCTTCTTCTTCGTCTACATTCTTCTCTTCATTCTACCCCTCTTTCTCTTTCACCTCTTTCTTCATCTCCTTATTCTTACTCTTCCTTTTCTTTCTTTTCTTATCTTTTTCTTTTTTCCTCGTTTTTTTTTTTTTTGATAAGAAAAAAAGAAAAACAAAAAAAATTCACCTCTGATTTTCTTACGAAAACCGCATGTTTGATGTAGAGACTTCACTTGGAGTTAGACCGAAACGTTGAAATTTCCCACCGAACTTCAAAATAAAAGCGCAAAAAAATAATAAAAAAAGACGTATAATAAAACTATATATATATATATATATATATATATATATATATATATATATATATATATATATATATATATATATAATAAAATAAAATTACAAAAATATATAAATAAATGATAAAAATGAACGAACGAAATAAAATCAAAGAAATGACAGCGAAAAAAAAAATGGCGGAAAAAAAAACTTCATTCGAATTTGAATAGAGTTAATTGGGGCAAAACTGATAAAAGCCGTGGCTCTGCGTTGCTATGGTTACAAAAAATATCAATGGTGAATATATGCGTAGGGAAAAGATCCGGAGAATGTGGAAACTGGATCTTTGCTGGAAGAAGTCTAGTCGTCTATCAAGAAGTAGGAAGTCTAAGGATCCGAATGATGATGATGATGATCATGATGATCATGATGATGATGATACACGTGACATCTCTATAATAAATGAACAATGTATGCATGGTGTAGATTTATACGTATGTCTGCACCATAACTCCATTCTTGGAACATATTAAATACTATATAAAGATCGGTGTGAATACATTACAATCATAGCAGAAAATATATATATATATATATATATATATATATATATATATATATATAAATATATAATAAAATATAGTAACACGAAATTACATAATCATTGATGCAATAATTTATTTAAACTGATGATTGTGTAATTTATTGTTACTATATTTTATTTTATTCTTGCTCTGTGTATTACATTGAGATCTCGTACCTGGATTTTATTTCATTATAACACACACACACTATATATATATATATATATATATATATATATATATATATATATATATATATATATATATATATATATATATGTACAGTAAAATATATTTTCATGACTTACTATATATATATATATATATATATATATACAGTAAGTTATGAAAATATATTTTCATAACTTACTATATATATATATATATATATATATATATATGTATTAGTAAGTTATGAAAATATATTTTCATAACTTACTATATATATATATATTAGTAAGTTATGAAAATATATTTTCATAACTTACTATATATATATATATATATATATATATATATACAGTAAGTTATGAAAATATATTTATGGCAATTAAGCTACACAAAGGCTTCCGTGTTTCATCTCCGGAGGGAATCGGGGATGTAACGCCGTAGCCTCTGTGTAGCTTAATTGCCATAAATATATTTTCATAACTTACTACCTAGCTCTATTCACACATCGAGCACTGTTGAAGTAAATACTGAGAATTCATACATAAGAAATTATATCCCTTATAACATTTTATGTGAATACATGAAATAATATATATATATATATATATATATATATATATATATATATATATATATATATATATATATTTCTATATATGATTATTTTTATTTACACAGACATGTGCAAAATCTGAGATTGTGTACATGTCTGTGTAAATGAAAGTAATCATATATAAAAGCTCTATTTGATATTGAGCACTTTTTATAAACCCGGTTGAAATTCTTTGGATTACTACCCTGTGGATGTTTTGCCTGGATTTTATATATATATATATATATATATATATATATATATATATATATATATATATATATATATATATGGTACGTCAATGAAAATTAGTAAGACCTGCAAATGGAAGCAGATTGGTATTTTCAGTTGTTCAAAACAAGGAGTAGTTTAGTTAATAAAAACATTTATTTTTCATCTCTTTCTTTCCTTAAACCAGGCTTTTCAAAGATTAAAATCTTATCATCAGAGGAAAAATTATGATTGATAAGTTGACAGGGTAGGACTGTCAAAGTTCCAAATTTGAAAAAGTTTTCTTTTAAAATTAAAAATTAAAGAAATTCAAAAAACTTCTTTAAAAATTTTTTTTGCTCTATCCAGTATATTGAGCTTTCCTTATTTCACAATAGGTACAACTCTCTAAAAGTTTACCTTTTAGTTATAATCTACACACATATATATATATATATATATATATATATATATATATATATATATATATATATATATATATATATTAGTAATCCAGGTAAAGTAAACATCTACAGGATAAAAATCCATAGAATTTCAACCGGGCCAATAAAAAATGTTCAATAGTAAATATAGCTATTTATATAATTGTTTTTATTTATATAGACATGTACAAACAGTCGCTACACTGGCATGTTGGTGTTATCGATCAGTAGTTATTAGAAACTAAGATCTCATCTGGCGGAAAAAGTCTGATCGTTTACTCAGATAATCATATTAGAAATATATATATATATATATATATATATATATATATATATATATATATATATATATATATATATATATATATATATATACAGGGTGGGCAAAAATAAGGGTCCTATTTTTAAAAATTCATAACTTTTTTATTTATTGATTTAAAAAAAATTTTTTTTTAGAATAAGTAAAGGACCCCTTCCGAAGCAAGCATGAGCCGTATTTGCCCTAAGGAACGTACCCTCATTTAGAAAACATTATTTTTGCTTAAAAAACACAAAACAGTGTAAAAAACAATACTTTAGTTTTTGTAAGTTTTAAGAAGTGTTTTTCGGCTAAAATTTGTTTTGTTTATTTCAAAAGATCTCGGAAGGGTCAGTCTACACACACATAAAGTTTGGTGAGTTTAACTTTTATTTTGTGGAAGTTATTCAAATTCAAGTTATTCAAATTTAAAGATAGGACCCTTATTTTGGCCCACCCTGTATATATATATATATATATGAATATCTGGGTAGCATCTTCTCTTTTAGTTTCGGATGGGAATTGGCTGATGAATTTGCCATAATTTGCATCTGTCTTCCAAGTACTTTCGGACCCTTCTGGGGCCATCTTCAGGGGGAATTAGGCTTATTAGTCTAGACCATGTGTAGTATTTATAGAAGGTTTTTGGCGGGAATTATGTACTAAGTACGAAACTATATTGGAACTATAAACATTTTAGAATATTATTACTGATATTAAAGTTAATTCTATTAATTAGGTTTTTTTTTGTTTTTTTTTATATAGGGCTTCTAGTATATATATATATATATATATATATATATATATATATATATATATATATATTTATATATAGGGCTTCTATATATATATATATATATATATATAAAGAAAAAATTCGCATACACACTGCCTTTTTCTATATTCTATTCTTGCTCTGTTTTCTACATTGAGCTCTCTTACTTGGATTGCGTACCCAAATTATTCACTTTAATATATATATATATATAAATATATATATATATATATATATATATATATATATATATATATATATATTTTAATGCAACTTTGATTCCTATATAATTTTATTGCTAGCTACCATATTGCAGAATGGTTCTTGGATATAGTGTTTAGATAGTATTATTATTATTTTTATTTTTTATTATTGTTATAATTAATGTTATTTGATATGCAAATTACTATATCATACGGTAGTCTTAAGGGTAATATATTATTATTATTATTTTATCATTATTATTATTTTTTTATGTATATATTAGTGATATTTTAAGCTGAATTATTTCGACACTTGATTATTGGGGAAATGGTCGTATAATCAGTACCATTGGAGAGCCATGAATATTATAACTGTCCTGTTTTTAAATCTCCGAAACAGTTACATGGTAAACAGCTGATGATCCCCGTGTTAATATCTTGGATTTAGTTAGTTTGTCTGGGAATTTAAACTGCATTTTACTTTTTTTTTTTTTTTATAATGACTCAAAGCTTCTT
>OY744554.1:9778912-9781412 GCA_963556195.1 Sepiola atlantica | reverse complement strand
TTTCGTCTAAAAGAATTCGTCTACATCATTTCGTCTAAAAGAATTCGTCTACACCATTTCGTCTGAAAGAATTCGTCTACACCATTTTGTCTGAAAGAATTCGTCTACACCATTTCGTCTAAAAGAATTCGTCTACAAATGCAATTTAACTATATCAATAAATTTGTTAATCTCTATATTGATAACATTGTGTACGTGTGTGCGTTTCACTCCTCTACGTGACTTAAACGTTAATTTTTGTACAATAAATCGATTATTTATTGAAACAAAAAAATGCAATAAAATAAAACTGAAATTTAAAAAAAAACTTCTATTTCAAAAATAATTTGATAACAAGATTAAAACCACCCGAATGTATTTACCTTTTCTCCGAAACAAGTCAGCCATTTTAATCAATTGTTAATAAGTTGAAAATAAAATAGATTATTTCGTGACACTTCGAAGTTGAAAAAAAAAATTGAAAGCATTTAATCTGCCGAATAGAATGTCATTTAAGATAGCTTTGAATTTCTTAACGAACCTTCATTTCATTAAACCATTAAAAGTTTTGGAAGCGTTTTACTTCCTATAATTTTATAAATAGATATTGAAACAATTTGGTTTAATTAATAATTTCATAATAATAATAAATAATTAATAATAATTGAATAATAAATGATAATTAATAATAATTAATAATTGAATAATGCTAAATAATAATTGATAAATAATAAATAATGATTAAAAATAATTGAATAATTAATAATAATTGATAATAATTGAATAATGAATAATAGTAAATAATAATTGAATAATTAATAATAATTGAATAATAAATAGTAATTAATAATTAAATAATAATAAATAATAATTAATAATTAATAATAATTGAATAATAAATAATAATTAATAATTTAATTACTCAGTAATAATTAAAATTAATTTTCAAAATTGTTTTTTATGCTACTTTGGAGATCTCCACTTTTAACAATCTTTTAAATCCATCTCATATAAATAGAGATTTTGCCCGTGTGTCCGTCCATCCGTCACAATATTTTTTAATGTAATAAATACATGGCGGAATTTATCTCATTTTGAAATATTAATTAATAATTAATAATAACTGAATAATAAATAATAATAAATAATATCTCATTTTGAAATATTGGAGATCTTAACTATTTTTAGAAATGGAAAATATTGCATTAATAGTAAATAATAAATTCCCAACAAATAAAGCTGATGCCATGACTGGAAATCGAAACCGAAACCTTGTGATCTATAGTATGATGTTCAACTAACTGAGCTATTTCGACTTTCTTATGGAGCTTAAAACATTACCTTAAAAATAATTATAATCTTGGCATGACGTCATGAATTTATGATATATGTCGTGTTTCAAAACCTAACCTTCACAGGTAACATGAATTTTAACAAATTCATTGAAGAGATTGCCAAGGCTGCCGCAAAGAAGGTGGGCTCACTCTACCGTGCTAGTAAACTCCTTACACCTGACATTATCCTTTATCTCTACAAAACCACCATCCGCCCATGCATGGAGTATTGTTGCCACATCTGGGCTGGTGCATCATCTACTAGTATCTCCTTCCTTGACAAGGTCCAAAAAAAAAAGTCGCCAACCTAATAGGTCCCTGGTTGATAGTAGGTTTGTTGGCTCGAATGAGTAAGGCTTCGATTATGGGGAGGCGCAGGTTGCAATTTGAGACAGCGAGGATGGCAGTGTTAGTACATGGAGCTATGGAGTGGGGGGGGAGGAGAGGTAACATGTAAGGCGGCGAGTGATACTACTTCTAGTCATACCAATAGATGTATTGTTTTTTTTTTGGGGGGGGGCACATTCTCCCATTGGGCATTCGAATACATACGTAGTATTACTAGTTGTTAGTAAACTATTATCTAACGTCGGGTTATTTCTTATTAATAAATTAGTTATTTTAAATTCTTATGTTATTTCTTAATAATGTTTTTAATTTTTTATAGTTAATAGTGAAACGGAACTTATGGTTTTGGTTTTTGTATAATATCATTTCTCGGCTTACATCACACCAGCTCACTCCTCCCCCTCCCTAATGATCTTATAACTCCAACCGCCACCATTTCTCCCCACACTTTCTACTGTTTACTCAATTTCCCACTGCCACCATCTATTTGTAGCTGATAATTTATATTTTCATAAGCGGCCCTTTTAGATCTGCTCTTCCTACTACAATTGTTTCAAATATTTTGTACTTGTGTGTGTGTAACTGAGGAAGTCTTGAAATAAAGACGAAACGTTGATGAATACATAAATAATAGTTTTTGGTTTTCCTTTTTTTTTTCATTTTCCGTTACGTTGGAATACTATTTCCATTTGCTATCATATATATATATATATATATATATATATATATATATATAGTCTAAAGAAGCTTTGAGTTATTTTAAACAAAAAGACAACAAAAAAAGAAGGAAAATGCAGTTTAAATTCCCACAGAAACTAACTAAATCCAAAATATTGCAG
>OY744554.1:9741412-9776412 GCA_963556195.1 Sepiola atlantica | reverse complement strand
GCGCCCGTCCACGCGCACCTAATGACCTGTCAGTCTTCACATCCCTCGTCTACCTTTTCTCTTTGTATGCAGACTAGCGGAAACATCACCAATATATGATAGAGTTGTTATTGATCTTCATCCCACAGCGGTAAGATGTGACACAAGGTCGGGAAAGTGGGATTTGAAAAGCCAGCGCCCGAGAAGGTGAGCACTCTGGCCTACAAAAAATGCCTGGGTAGCTCCGTCGGCATTCCCCGGTAGAGGGCGCCTCAGGCAGTAAGCAATTAACTTACTCCTCCCCAAAGAGGGGAGGCAAAATCTGGGAGGGTGGACCTCCTAGAACTGCACAGGACTGACCCATAGACCGGCGTAAATCAAGCCCCGAAGGCCAATTGAATAAAATTGGTGTATAGATTATATATATATATATATATATATATATATATATATATATATATATATATAACTGTCCTGTTTTTAAATCTCCGAAACAGTTACATGGTAAACAGCTGATGATCCCCGTGTTAATATTAGACGCTTAAGGTCTCCTGTTTTTGTTTCACTCTTAGATAATTAACCCCCCACTTTTTTTTTCTTCCTTTTTTTTTTTTTTTTTTTTTTTTTTTTTACTTATATTTTTTCATTTATTAATTTTCCAACGAATGTTAATCTGCAATATCTTGGATTTAGTTAGTTTGTCTGGGAACTTAAACTGCATTTTACATATTTTTTTTATTTTTTTTTAAATGACTCTTTTTTAGACTATATATGATAATTTTTTTTATTTACACAGACATGTACAAAATCTGCGACACTGGCATGTCGATGTTATCGCTCAACAGTTACTATAAACTGAGATCTCATCTTAACCTCAGATAATATTTGGAGTCATTCTCTCCAAATATGATCTGAGGTTAAGATCGGATTCTAACTCTTCCTGATGAGATCTCAGTTTATAGTAACTGTTGATCGATAACATCAACATGCCAGTGTCGCAGATTTTGTACATGTCTGTGTAAATAAAAAAAATATCATATATAAAGCTCTATTTTGATATTAAGCACTTTTTATAAACCCGGTTAACATTCTTTGGATTATCACCCTGTGGATATTTTTTACCTGGATTATTACCATTATATATATTAGTATTTCATGTATCCACATAAAAATTTATAAAGAGATATACATTTTTATGTATCAATTTTCAGTACTTACTTCAACAGTGCTCGATACATAAGTAGAGCTAGGTAGTAAGCTATGAAAATATATTTATGGCAATTAAGCTACATAGAGGCTCCTGCGTTTCATACCCGAGGGGGGGGGATCTTCAGGTTAAATTTTAGCCTGAAGATTCCCCAGAGGATGAAACGCGGGAGCCTCTGTGTAGCTTAATTGCCATAAATATATTTTCATAGCTTACTATATATATATATATATATATATATATATATATATATATATATAATATTTGTTATTGTTTATTATCTATGTACGTATACGTTTCGTCCTTTTATAATCGGGACTCAACAGCATAGAGATATGACTATTCACTACCGGTGATGCGATTCGAAACCCCGGATTACGAGTATTTTGCAACTCAAATCCGACAGTAATAATATATATATATATATATATATGTGTGTGTGTGTGTGTACGTGTATGTAAAAGATTATGACATTAAGAACGTTTTTGAGTTCAAATCAATTTAGTATTACATAGTAAATACTAAAAAAAAAAACGTTTTAATACTTTTTTCTGTCTTTAGCGATACAAAAATAGCACATGGCGCCATGAGCTAATTTCACTACTTACGGTTATTTTCGTTAAAATCTCGATCATTCTAGCTTTAAAAAATAAATTATTTTATTCATTTTAATCAAAGAATAATTTTTTTTTTCAGACTTCTTTAAATATTGCTACGAAAATAATGTTTTTTTTTTTTAATTTTTAAAAATTTCATTTATATTTATGGGTAGTCTTGCTTTGAAAAATGACATTTTATCTGTCGAAATTCTCAGCTTTAAAAAATAAATTATTTTATTCATTTTAATCAAAAAATAATTTTTTTTTTCAGATTTCTTTAAATATTGCTACGAAAATAATGCTTTTTTTATTTTTTAAATGTGACCAACTCTTTTTATTTAAGAAAAGTGTTATCGACACCGGACTTAACTTTTTAAAAAAAATCTTTCGTCAACAAGATCGGACGTACATTTTGCTGTCTCAACGCGAGGGCCATCCCTTCCTAGGGTTAATACCAGTAGAATACAGAAGAAATAAGAGAATTTAAGAGATACCAAATCTCCATTAGTAATAGATTATTGGTCCCCCGATTTATAAAATCGGGAGACCTATGTGTTGAGGCATTTCCGTCGGTCCGTCTGTCCGTCCGTCCGTCCGTCCGGATTTTTCTCCGCAACCATCCATTGAATTTCTCTGAAATTTTGCATGAAGTTGTAACTTTGGTCAGGTTAGAAAGTGACATTCTCCGATTTTAAAAAAAAAATCTGGTTAGCCCCCCAGGGGGGTCAAAAGGCCCCGAAATGGCAAATAATGGCATTTTTTGCCCCATAACTTTTGATCCATCCATTCAATTTCTCTGAAACTTGGCCAAAATGTGGAGGCAATTGTTCCTAATAGAAAATAAGTATCACTGACCTTGGAAAAAATCTGGTTCGCGCCACCAGGGGGGTCAAAAGCCCCCAAAATGGCAAAATATGACCCTTTTCTCCCATAACGTTTGATCCATCCATTCAATTTTTCTGAAACTTGGCCAAAATGTAGAGGCAATTGTTCTGGATATAAAATGAGCATCCTTGACCTCAGAAAAATTCTGGTTCGCGCCCCCAGGGTCAAAAATGCATCAAATTGCCCAAATTTATTGCATTTTACACTCGCCACATCGAGTGACATACAGAGGGAGACCACGCACGCGCGGCTTGTTAAAATAACTTTTCGGTACACACTACCTGAATATTTATTTTTATTAGTATTATTATTGTTAGTATTTAATCCAACAGTGCTCAATACAATTTTTGTAGAGCTATATAATAAAATAAGTAAAACAATATAAATATGATGCCTATACAACGACGTGACGAGATCTGTGATAGAAACATGATTGCATTTATATACCTATTCGATTTCCATTTTTGAAAACATTTATTTCATACTAGCGTTATTAACCCGACGTTTAAAAAAAATTGGATGCTTTTTGTGGTACTTTCACAGATTAGGACCCACGCTAACTTTGACCCCGTCGTTAGGATCAGGGTGGGGGGGTAGAGTTAGAGTTTAGGGTTAGAGTTAAGGTCAAATTTAGCGTGATTCCTAATCTGTGAAAGTACCAAAAAATGAATTTCGTAGTTTTTTTACGCTCTAATATATTTCAGTTATTTCATGGATCTAACCGATAATTGCCCCTTTTGACCTAAGATCACATCGAAGGAAAATGTCAATGGTGTCTATATTCTATAGAATAGTTACTCTTTATTTAAATTTATTTGAATGTTCTAACTGTTAACATAGATTTTTATAACACACAAACAAACACTGGCTTTTATATATAGAGAAGAATAGAAGATAGAATATGTGTGTGTGTTTGTGTGTGTATATATATATATATATATATATATATATATAGTGTGTGTGTGTGTGTGTTTGTATATATGTGTTCATGTGGCTGTGTGTTTATTTTCTCTTTTATTTATTTATTTTTTCGTGGGATCACTACTCGCCCCCAGGGGTCTTTCTAACATAATGACCGCAAATTAATTATTTAATAGCACCTTTCTTAATTTAATGACAGACTATTTCCTTGAAGACTTCCCCCTTCTCATTTCACGCATTTTACAAAAGGATTTTCTCTTCCCGCTTTTTTTTCTTCAATTTTTTTTTTCTCCATTCGCTTTCTTCCATTTTTTTTTTGCTGACTTTCGCAGTTTCGTATTTTATTTTTTTTATTTCATTTCGTGATTCGTCGTTTCATTCTTTCTTTTTTTTTTTCGTTTATTTTTTTTTTATTTCATTTTCATGGCTTTATCGATTTATTCATTTATTTCGAATTAATTTTTACATTTCATCGTTTTTTAAATCTCATTCGCTAGTTTTTATTTCTTTTAAAAGATGTTATTTTTATTTTCATTCGTTTCTTCCATTTTCTTAAAAACTTTTTCTTTCCTCTTTTTCTTTGTTATTTGTTTATTTATTTTCTTTACTTCCTCTTCCTTTCCCTCCCTTTTTTCTTCATTCTTTCATTCATTTTCTTCCCTTCTTTTCTTCGTTTCATTTCTTCCCGTTATTTGTTTCCCTCTCTTACTCCGGTTATTTCCTTCTCCATTTTTCTCTTCCCTACATTCCTTTATCCTTTTTTCTGCCTTTCCTTCCTTTCCTGTTTTCTGCCTCTCCTTCCTTCCTTCCTTCCCTTTTTGTACCGTTCTCTTTTTTTATTTCTTCCCATCATTTTTCTGTATTTTTTCCTTTCTTTTTCTGATCCATTTAACCTGTTTTTTTAAATTTTATTTTTTTCTTATTTATTTCTTTTCATTTCAAACATTTAACCATCCGTAATCTACGTCTTTTGATTTTCTCATTCGTTTTTATCTTCTCCTTTCTTTCTTTATTTCTTTCATTTTTCTTCTTCCTATCCTTTCCCTCTCATTCATCTGTTTTATTTTTATTTTTTTCGTTCTCCTCTTTCTTTTGTTCGTTCCCCTCTTTTATTATTTTTCTATTTTTTCCTTCCATTATGTTTACTGTTTCTTTCGCTTTTCAGTTTTCTATTCGTTTTCTTTAATTTTTGTTCCTTTCTTCTTCCGTCCCATATTTCTTTCCTTTTCTTTTTCCTGCTTTCTTCTCCTTTTCTTTAAAGTTTCATCTTTTCTTTATTTCTTCTCATCTGTCGTTTTTCCATTTTTACTTATTCGATTTATTTTCAACAGAAAAAGAATTGTTTCCCTTATAACTAAAATTTGATTTATTTTCCTGTATAAGTTTTTTTAAAATGTGCAAACATTTTTAAAAAAATTAAAAACTAAAATGACTTCACTGGAAGGTATATATACGCGCAACTGAGGCTTTTAATAAATTCCTTAACTTATAGACTTTTAGCTTTATTAAACGCCATGTGGTTTGTATCTCTATAATTTGAATTAATTTATTTTAATAATAATGAATATTTTATTAATTTCAATCAATTAACTATTAACCATTCTAGCAATTTGTTTTGTGCGTATTTTTTCATGAATTTACTTTGTAAAGTAAAATGGCTGCCCCGATTCTATGTTTTTCCCCGAAAGAAAATGTAATCAATGTGAGTTGTTTGTTTTTTTTACAAAAATTCTCCGCGACGGACAGATAGATAGACAGACAGACAGAGAAAGTGTTCTTTATTTTATAAGTCTGCTGCCTTACAAGTTGTTGTTTTTTTCTCCCGTTTACAAAAATTCTCCGCGACGGACGGACAGACAGACAGACAGACAGACAGACAGAGAAAGTGTTCTTTATTTTATAAGTTTGCTGCCTTAGAAGTTGTTGTTTTTTTCTCCCGTTTACAAAAATTCTCCGCGACAGACAGACAGACAGACAAAGAAAGTGCTCTTTATTTTATAAGTTTGCTGCCTTACAAGTTGTTGTTTTTTTCTCCCGTTTACAAAAATTCTCCGCGACAGACAGACAGACAGACAGAAAGTGCTCTTTATTTTATAAGTTTGCTGCCTTACAAGTTGTTGTTTTTTTTCTCCCGTTTACAAAAATTCTCCGCGACGGATGGACAGACAGACAGACAGACAGACAGACAGACAGAGAAAGTGCTCTTTATTTTATAAGTTTGCTGCCTTACAAGTTGCTGTTTTTTTTCTCCCGTTTACAAAAATTCTCCGCAACGGACAAGCAGACAGACAGACAGACAGACAGAGAAAGTGCTCTTTATTTTATAAGTTTGCTGCCTTACAAGTTGTTGTTTTTTCTGAAAGCGAACTTTGATGTTTGAGGAGCTAATACTCGAAAAATCTGGAATTGATAGACTAATTTTAGTTGGTCAGCGATGAGCGAAACTCCTTTCTTCTTCCGCCCCATATTTCTTTCCTTTTCTTTTTCCTGCTTTCTTCCCCTTTTCTTTAAAGTTTCATCTTTTCTTTATTTCTTCTCATCTGTCGTTTTTCCATTTTTACTTATTCGATTTATTTTAAACAGAAAAAGAATTGTTTCCCTTACAACTAAAATTTGATTTCTTTTCCTGTATAAGTTTTTTTTAAATGTGCAAACATTTTTTTAAAAAATTAAAAACTAAAATGACTTCACTGGTAGGTATATATACCCGCAACTGAGGCTTTTAATAAATTCCTTAACTTATAGACTTTTAGCTTTATTAAACGCCATGTGGTTTCGTATCTCTATAATTTGAATTAATTTATTTTTATTTAATTCCAAATTGCATATATTATATAATTATTTTTTTTACATATTCATAATAATGAATATTTTATTAATTTCAATCAATTAACTATTAACAATTCTAGCGATTTTGTTTTGTGCGTATTTTTTCATGAATTTACTTTGTAAAGTAAAATGGCTGCCCCGATGTTTTTCCCCCGAAATAAAATGTAATCAATGTGAGTTGTTTGTTTTTTTTACAAAAATTCTCCGCGACGGACAGACAGACAGACAGACAGACAGACAGACAGACAGACAGAGAAAGTGCTCTTTATTTTATAAGTTTGCTACCTTACAAGTTGTTGTTTTTTTTCTCCCGTTTACAAAAATTCTCCGCGACGGACAGACAGACAGAAAGTGCTCTTTATTTTATAGGTTTGCTGCCTTACAAGTTGTTGTTTTTTTCTCCCGTTTACAAAAATTCTCCGCGACAGACAGACAGACGGACAGACAGACAGACAGAGGAAGTGCTCTTTATTTTATAAGTTTGCTGCCTTACAAGTTGTTGTTTTTTCCTCCCGTTTACAAAAATTCTCCGCGACAGACAGACAGTCAGACAGACAGAAAGTGCTCTTTATTTTATAAGTTTGCTGCCTTACAAGTTGTTGTTTTTATCTGAAAGCGAACTTTGATTTTTTGAGGAGCTCATACTCGAAAGATCCGGAATTGATATACTAATTTTAATTGGTCAGCGATGAGCGAAACTCTTCGGAATGTAGCTTAATATTGTTTGTTTATTTATGCGCGAATCCAGTTCACAGATTCAGCCTAGAATCTGCAAGCAGTCGACCTATCACTACGGCCACCACCAGTAACTGTCACGTGATTAAAGGAAATTAAGATGTATATGTGCCTAGAAGCGGGTAGCAGACAGAAAACTAATTGAGAGGGTTCGACGAACGTATTCGAATATATATACCATAACAAGATCAATCTTTAATTGGTTTTTTCATAGAATACATGATGTAGAAAATTTGTTAATCTTCTTATATATATATATATATATATATATGTATATATGTATATATATATATATATATATAATTTATTTGAAAGCTATTTTACATATTTCAGAATCGTACCGTGGTATCATCAAGACGGGCTAACATTTAAAAAATTTTTAAAGTCTATACCCAAAAGGGAATCGTCAGCGTACTGAAACGATATAATAAAATGCCACAATGAGAAATGACATTGGTGCAACTTTGTCAATCTTCCAATATATACATATATATAAATATATATATATATGCATATATTATATATATGTATATATTATATATATGTATATATTTATATATGTATATATTTATATATATATGTATATATTTATATATGTATATATTTATATATATATATGTATATATTTATATATATGTATATATTATATATATTGATATATTATATATTGATATATTATATATATGTATATATTGTATATATGTATATATTATATATATGTATATATTATATAAATGTATATATTATATATATGTATATATTATATATATATGTATATATTATATATATGTATATATTATATATATGTATATATTATATATATGTATATATTATGTATATATTATATATATGTATATATTATATATATGTATATATTATATATATATGTATATATTATATATATATATGTATATATTATATATATATGTTTATATTATATATATGTATATATTATATATATGTATATATTATATATATATGTATATATTATATATATATGTATATATTATATATGTATATATTATATATATGTATATATTATATATATGTATATATTATATATATGTATATATTATATATATGTATATATTTATATATATGTATATATTATATATATGTATATATTTATATATATGTATATATTATATATATGTATATATTATAAATATGTATATATTATATATATATATTTATATATATGTATATATTACATATATATATTTATTTATATATATGTATATATTATATATGTATATATTATATATGTATATATTATATATATATATTTATATATATTTATATATTATATATTTATAAATATGTATATATTATATATTTATATATATGTATATATTATATGTTATATGTATGTATCTATTATATGTTATATGTATGTATATATTATATATTTATATATGTATGTATATATTATATATTTATATATGTATGTATATATTATATATTTATATATGTATGTATATATTATATATTTATATATGTATGTATATATTATATATTTATATATGTATGTATATATTATATATTTATATATGTATGTATATATTATATATTTATATATGTATGTATATATTATATATTTATATATGTATGTATATATTATATATTTATATATATATGTATATATTATATATTTATATATATATGTATATATTATATATTTATATATATATGTATATATTATATATTTATATATATATGTATATATTATATATTTATATATATATGTATATATTATATATTTATATATATATGTATATATTATATATTTATATATATATGTATATATTTTATATTTATATATATATGTATATATTATATATTTATATATATATATGTATATATTATATATTTATATATATATATGTATATATTATATATTTATATATATATGTATATATTATACAGGGTGGGCCAAAATAAGGGTCCTATCTTTAAATTTGAATAACTTGAATTTGAATAACTTCCACAAAATAAAAGTTAAACTACCCAAACTTTATGTGTGTGTAGACTGACTCTTCCGAGATTTTTTGAAATAAACAAAACAAATTTTAGCCGAAAAACACTTCTTAAAACTTACAAAAACTAAAGTATTGTTTTTTACACTGTTTTGAGTTTTTTAAGCAAAAATAATGTTTTCTAAATGAGGGTACGTTCCTTAGGGCTAATACGGCTCATGCTTGCTTCGGAAGGGGTCCTTTACTTATTCTAAAAAAAAAAATTTTTTTAAATCAATAAATGAAAAAGTTATTAATTTTTAAAAATAGGACCCTTATTTTTGCCCACCCTATATATTTATATATATGTATATGTTATATATTTATATATATGTATATGTTATATATTTATATATATGTATATGTTATATATTTATATATATGTATATGTTATATATTTATATATATGTATATGTTATATATTTATATATATGTATATGTTATATATTTATATATATGTATATGTTATATATGTATATGTATATGTTATATATTTATATATATATATGTTATATATTTATATATATATGTATATGTTATATATGTATCTATATGTATATATTATTTATATGTATATATTATATATTATTTATATGTATATATTATATATTATCTATATGTATACATTATATATTATCTATATGTATATATTATATATTATCTATATGTATATATTATATATTATATATATGTATATCTTATATATTATCTATATGTATATATTATATATTATATATATATGTATATATTATATATTTATGTATAATATATATTTATATATTATATATTTATATATATTTATATATTATATATTTATATGTATATCTTATATATATTTATATATTATATATTTATATATATTTATATATTATATATTAATATATATTTATATATTATATATTTATATATATGTATATATTCTATATTTGTATATGTGTATATATTACATATTTATATATGTATATATTATATATATATGTATATATTATATATTTATATATGTATATATTATATATTTATATATATATGTATATATTATATATGTATATATTATATATTTATATATATGTATATATTATATATATATTATATATATATATGTATATATTATATATATATGTATATATTATATATTTATATATATGTATATATTATATATGTATATATTATATATATATATTTATATATATGTATATATTATATATATATATTTATATATATGTATATATTATATATATATATTTATATATATGTATATATTATATATGTATATATTATATATGTATATATTATATATATATATTTATATATATGTATATATTATATATGTATATATTATATATGTATATATTATATATATATATTTATATATATGTATATATTATATATATGTATATATTATATATATATATATTTATATATATGTATATATTATATATATGTATATATTATATATATGTATATATTATATATTTATATATATGTATATATTATATGTTATATGTATGTATATATTATATATTTCTATATTTATATATATGTATATATTATATATATGTATATATTATATATTTATATATATGTATATATTATATGTTATATGTATGTATATATTATATATTTCTATATATATGTATATATTATATATTTATATATATATGTATATATTATATATTTCTATATATATGTATATATTATATATTTATATATATATGTATATATTATATATTTATATATATATGTATATATTATATGTTTATATATATATATGTATATATTATATATTTATATATATATGTATATGTGTATATATTTATATATATGTGTATATATTTATATATATATGTATATATTATATGTTTATATATATATATGTATATATTATATGTTTATATATATATATGTATATATTATATATTTATATATATATGTATATGTGTATATATTTATATATATATGTATATATTATCTATTTATATATATGTATATATTTATATATATATGTATATATGTATATATTTATATATATATGTATATATTTATATATATATGTATATATGTATATATTTATATATATATGTATATATTTATATATATATATGTATATATGTATATATTTATATATATATGTATATATTATATATTTATGTATATATGTATATATTTATATATATATGTATATATTATATATTTATATATGTATGTATATATTATATATTTATATATGTATGTATATATTATATATTTATATATGTATGTCTATATTATATATTTATATATATATATGTCTATATTATATATTTATATATATATGTATATATTATATATTTATATATATATGTATATGTTATATATTTATATATATATGTATATGTTATATATTTATATATATGTATATGTTATATATTTATATATATGTATATGTTGTATATTTATATATATGTATATGTTATATATTTATATATATGTATATGTTATATATTTATATATATGTATATGTTATATATTTATATATATGTATATGCTATATATTTATATATATGTATATGTTATATATTTATATATATATATATGTATATGTTATATATTTATCTATATGTATATATTATTTATATGTATATATTATATATTATTTATATGTATATATTATATATTATCTATATGTATACATTATATATTATTTATATGTATATATTATATATTATCTATATGTATATATTATATATTATATATATATATGTATATATTATATATTATATATATATGTATATATTATATATTTATGTATAATATATATTTATATATTATATATTTATATATATTTATATATTATATATTTATATGTATATCTTATATATATTTATATATGTATATATTATATATATATGTATATATTATATATTTATGTATAATATATATTTATATATTATATATTTATATGTATATCTTATATATATTTATATATTATATATTTATATATATGTATATATTCTATATTTGTATATGTGTATATATTACATATTTATATATATATATTATATATATGTATACATTATATATGTATATATTATATATTTATATATATATGTATATATTATATATATGTATATATTATATATTTATATATGTATATATTATATATTTATATATATGTATATATTATGTATATATTTTATATTTATATATATGTATATATTATGTATATATTATATATTTATATATATGTATATATTATATATATGTATATATTTAATATATGTCTATATTATATATTTATATAGTATATATTTATATATATGTATATATTATATTTATGTATATATTATATATATTTATATATTATATATATGTATATATTACATATATGTATATATTATATATATGTATATATTATATATATGTATATATTATATATATGTATATATTATATATATGTATATATTATATATATGTATATATTATATATATGTATATATTATATATATGTATATATTATATATGTATATATTATATATTTATATATATTATATATATGTATATATTATATATTTATATATATGTATATATTATATATATGTATATATTATATATATGTATATATTATATATATGTATATATTATATATATGTATATATGTATATATTATATATATGTATATATGTATATATTATATATTTATATATATGTATATATTATATATTTATATATATGTATATATTATATATTTATATATATGTATATATTATATATTTATATATATGTATATATTTATATGTATATATTATATATTTATATATATGTATATATTATATATATGTATATATTATATATATATATATATTATATATTTATATATGTATATATTATATATTTATATATATGTATATATTATATATTTATATATATGTATATATTATATATTAATATATATGTATATATTATATATTTATATATATTTATATATTATATATTTATATATATTTATATATATGTATATATTATATATATATATATATATATATATATATATATATATATATATAGATATACTATATATGTTATATATGTGCAGACATTACATACATAAACATTATATATCGTATTATATGAATTTCTGAGACATGTTGGTGTTGAATTTTTCAAGGCATGATTATTACCAAGTAGTAACTGATCATAAATTTTGTATTCTAATAAATTATATATATATATATATATATATATATATATATATATATATATATATATATATATATATATACACAAAACAAGATCAATCGCTTATTTCCCAAAAAAACATCTTTGATTTCTACAGCTGTTTTTTTTTTCTAAAGTATACGAATACATAATGTTAATATTACAAATTTGTCTATCGTCTCCATGATTCTTTAGGAAAAACCAAAACTAAAATAAGAGCCAATCATAATAATACCTCAAATGTTTATCTTAGGACATACTTGACTCTTATATAAACAGGGTACTATATCAGGCATTCTCTCGAATTATGAAACTAATTAAAGAGTCATTTCTGTGTCTAAGAATATTTATCGTTTAATGAATTAATACCCTCCCATCCATTGCAATCTCTTTTGCCATCATTTCAACCACTAAACCCATCCAAACTTATACAATTCAAATTCTACGCCCGAGAGGAGAAAACAAGACGCCATCTTGGTTAAAATCGACACAAACAAGGAACCAACTCCATTTTTAAAGACAAAAACAAACAAAAAAATCTGAAGAAAATTGAAACAATTAATTTAATTTAATTTTGCTTTTGTTTTTAGTCTACAATTAAATTGTCGGATTCGTTAATATTTTTCTTTTCCTGTTTTTTTTTTATCAAATATATCTGCCGGATATCACACAAATGTTTCTTTAGTTTTTTTTTTTTTCGTATTTCGAAAGATACGTCCCCAGTCCAAAATGTAGCGATAACCGAGTCGAAAGGTTTCAATTAGTTCTCAGAACACTGGCCATTTAAAAAAAAAAAAGTTTAATTTCAAAACAAAGATAAACCTCTTTAAATTATTTATAAATTGTTATATACATAAGTTAACCACTATATGAAGACTAACAGGGCTATCAGGCGTTGCCCGGTAAAAAAGTGTAATATATTTCTCTCTCTTCCCGTGTCACCTCCTCCTCATGCCTCTTTCTACTCTGCCCAGCTCATTCCTCTCCCTGGACACACATACATACACACTGTTATAGATTCCTCGAAGAATAAGTCGACATGAGGAGAAATAAAAAAAATCAGTTAGTTCCTTTTAGTTAATACATCAAATGACTGAAAAACAGACACCCCCGATGAAATCTGCGCCAGTTTAGGGTCAAAGAATGAATAATCTTTGAGATATGATTGAACCGGGGCAAGGCCGATCAAGAAACTATCAATTTTGTGTTAGAGTTTTTACTGCACACACTGACAACTGCCATTTATATAATAGATTATATATAAAAAACAAATAAAATTATTATTCAAAACTGAACATAGGATTGTTTATTTTATATGTTTAATTTTGAATAATAATTTTGTTTATTTTATATATTCTTTATATATATATATATATCCCCCAATTTTATTATTTTGGTTTATTCTTTTCCATTTTTCATATGTAACGTTCCTTTATGTAGAACACTTTCTGACTACTGCTTATAAAAATGTCCGCTTACTGACATAAATAAGTTTCGTTTCGTATGACTATTCAGGCTGGCCTCATCGGTTAAAGCGACGGATTTGGAGTCATAAACAAACTCTCGTTCCAGGGTTCGAATCGTACCACCGGTTTGAATGTCTATTACTACACTGATGATTCAACAAGTATTTTAAATCGAGTTTCAAGGCCCTCATAACACTGACGTCTTCCTCTGTAGATAGGGCCTTCACTTAGGTCGACACACACCAAGAATTATTTTCTTTATTTTATATCGAGTTTAAAAGTATGAACCTTTAAAACTATATATATATAATTATTTAATAATGCATATTTAATTATTATCTATATATATATATATACAGGGTGTCCCAAAATAATGTATACATCGTTTGAATCGTTATAACTCGTTCAATTTACCGAGTTTGATTTGCAAGCAAAATTGATAAAAGAGTAGAACAGTAAGATACACATTTAAAAATACTGAAAGTAAAATTAACAAAAACATAGAAAATTAACTTTTAATAAACGTAAAGGCTACAATGTTTAAAGCAAGAAACCTGAAGTAATTGCAAACAAATGGGAGTAGTAATTGTAGTAGAATGTGCTCAAATACTGGAGTAAATGTCGCAGGACGTTTGTAGGTACAATTCTTCACGTCTTCACTAAATGGAAAGTGTATTGAGCAGAACGGGTTGGGGTTAGGATGAGGGTTCATTTTGTGAACATTCTGAAATTACCCTACGTAGCCTTTATCTTTGTTAAAAGTTAATTTTCTATGTTTTTGTTAATTTTACTGTCAGTATTTTTAAATGAATATTCTTACTCAATCTTGTTTATCAATCTTGCAAATAAAAATCAGTAAATTGAACGAGTTATAACAATTCAAAGGGTGTATACATTATTTGGGGACACCCTGTATATATATATATATATATATATATATATATATATATATATATATATATATATATATATATATATATATATATATATATATATATATAATTATTTAATAATGCATATTTAATTATCTATATATATATATATATATATATATATATAATTATTTAATAATGCATATTTAATTATCTATATATATATATATATATATATATATATATAATTATTTAATAATACATATTTAATTATTATTATATATATATATATATATATATATATATATATGTAGATAGTTATTAAATATGTATTATTAAAGTCTTGCCTAATCAAGTAAGGTGTGCTATATAGGAAAAAAAATTATTAAACATGTTTTTTGAAATATATATAAAGTATAATAACTTATTTCTGTCTTCCTTCTCAACGCCGACATATTTCTATTTCTTGCATTGTGATAGCCTTCTATGACTCCTCTATATACGTATTACACACAATGCTTCAAGCAAACTACCTCTCCTTATTATATATATATATAAATATATATATATATATATATATATATATATATATATATATATATATATATATATATATATTATAATTCAGTAAAATATAACATTTATGACATAATTAATATTTTGTAATGATCATGCTCCGAAAAAAATCAAGACTAACAGAATTTGCCTTTTGTACATATGTTTCAGAAATTACAATTCTTTATCACTTTTAAAGCAGTGCAGAACATTGGCAATTATACGAATCTCCCCATGAGCGCATAAATTCTTATCAATTCGAGACAGCAAATATTTCATTGAATTGTCCACTTATTATAAACACAAAAGCAAATAATGCAAGAAACTTTTAGTTTTCAATATGACAGGCTAAATAAGTGGAGCCAGTAACAAACGCTGATATGACTAATTAACACAAACGAAATCTTCAAATATATGAGCTCTGTTACACTCGATTTTCTTAGTTTTTAATTTATAATTCTGACGTTTCTTCTTAGAGGGTCAGACGATAAGGCCTTAAGGAAAACTTTAGCAATTTAAATTTCCCCGCCATAATTAATTATAAATCTCACTCCAGGTCTTTACCCGTTTGTCATTATTCCACTGACGATGGACCCAGACAGGTCAGAAAGTACTCTGGACCAAAACGTTAATGACGGCAGTTTCATCAGCCAATTTTCTTCCGAGATTAAGATTTTAATCCGGAAAATTGAAGGGATCAATACTAAAATAACCAGACAAAAATTGTCGGTTATTTTTAATAATATATATATATATATATATATATATATATATATATATATATATATGAGAGAGAGAGAGAGAGAGAATTAAACAATATCAATGCCAGTTAACTTCTATGTTATTTCTTTAAGTCTATCATCTTGAAAAAGTCTTGAAATGGAGACAAAACGTTAATAAATGTATAAATAAATATCGGTTTTTCATTTTCCATGAGCGGGATCTGTTGTGGACTCGGCGTTATTTGGGAATATTAAGGAACTCAATAAATGCAAATTCTTCGCCCGAGAGGACAAAACAAGACGCCATCTTGGTTAAAATCGACACAAACAAGGAATCAGCTACATTTTTTAAACAAAAACAAAATCCGAAGAAAATTAAAACAATTAATTTAATTTAATATCGTTTTGTTTTTAGTCTACAATTAAATTGTCTGATTCGTTCATATTTTTCTTTTTTCATAAACTGAGTTTAATATATCTGCCGGATATCACACAAATGCTTCTTTTTTTTTCGTATGTAGCGACAACCGAGTCGGCCATTTTGTATTTAAACATAAGCTCAATTGGGAGAGCGTGTTTCAGTAAAAATAAGATACACCCTGTTTAAGTATTTATTATTTTTATTTATATATAATAGAAATTTTAAATATTGACCTTCATTTTTGTATTTAGAAAACTGATTCCTATTCGAATCTATCAAAACTGCATAAAATTTGGTTTATATATATATATATATATATATATATATATATATATATATATATATATATATATTTGTGTTATAATGGAATAATTCCAGGAGGAAATCCGGGTATGAGAGCTCAATGTAGTAAACAGAGCAATAATAACATAAAATATAATAACACGAAATCACATAATTGTCGATGCAATAATTTATTTCAACCGTTCGGTTTTTTCAAGCATCACTCAGACAATTACATTTTAGTAGGGAAATTCAATTTTCTATCAGTCTCAAAAATGTAATTGTCTGAGTGATGCTTGAAAAAACCGAACGGTTGAAATAAATTATTGCATCGACAATTATGTGATTTCGTGTTATTATATTTTATGTTATATATATATATATATATATATTAAAGCAAGGAATATAGATGTTAGTGACATTTTTTTTTTGGGGGGGGGGAATGAAAAGTGTAAAAACGAGAGAAAAAAATATGAATATACTAAGCCGGCTTTCGTCCACACTTATCAGAGTAAATACGTGGAAATAATTCAAGTATTACGACTAAAAACTTTTAAAAGTAGAATGAAGACCAGTGACAAGTTAAGGAAGGTCACAAGTGGATCACATTGAGTCCTAGAAGCCACTCCTTTTGTTTACAAAGGGAGGGTTTGAATGACTTAATATATATAGCTTCCAAGACTTTAAGGTGGAATAACGAATGTGATCTACTTATGACAGAAAACCAATCACTGGTGTAAGTCGACGCACATTCGGCGCTATTTATAAGATGGTCAGCAATAGCTGACCCGGATGTTTTGACTAAGTTATTTAAATTATTTAGTCCGCCCTGGTGCATTGTAGGGGAGATGTGTTGTTTTATTCTGGATTCAAACCTTTATATATAATATATATATATATATATATATATATATATATATATATATATATATATATATATATATATATATGTGTGTGTGTTTGGGTGTGATGTTTGTGTATCCCCTATAGAAATAAAGTTTAGAGAATGTACATACAATCTAAAAGCGTATTATATGTCAAATTTTCTGGGGAAGACAACGGAAGTGGTCCCAAATCTTCAAGTGCCCTCCTAACCTAAGAGAGCTATGGGAGCCGGACTTTCTTTTCAAACTTAAAAAACATATCCAATTTTGATGAAATTTATATCATATGTATAAAATTCTCCGAGCAAGCTAATGGAAGTGGTCTTCTACCTCTACACTGTAGGGTCAATAATTATACTTCAAAGGGGATATATTGTTATAATATGTGAAATTGTTTATTTATGGGTGACGACCTGTGCCATTTACTAACATCTAATATATAAGGTAATGCCAGCCTCTTTCTCAAACCTTACTGATTAATAGCAATGTTTCAATCTGGTGTGTGTGTGTGGGGGGGAAGGGGGGGAACGTTCGGTCTATGTTCTTATCAACGAAACATGTATTTTGATTAAATTTCTTTCAAAAGATTATTTATCCGTCTCGGAATATATTTCAAATGGACGCCATCTTCGAGATCTTTCAATAATGACGTACATAGCAGCAACATATGTCTGTCCTTATCCAGTACAAAACTACATGCCTAGAATACTCAGTTGGAAAAGCGTCAGTCAGAAGAACTGAGTATCCCGGTGTCAAACACAGATCTTTACAGACGCGTATTTTCTTTATTCTTAAGAATCTATTATTAAATATAAATACATTCTGTATTTAGATAAAAGTACAATAAAGTAAAGTACCAAAGATACAATAAAGTAAAGTACCAAAGATACAATAAAGTAAAGTACTAAAAGTGCAATAGAGTAAAGTACCAAAAGTGCAATAGAGTAAAGTACCAAAAGTGCAATAGAGTAAAGTACAGAAAGTGCAATAGAGTAAAGTACCGAAAGTGCAATAAGGTAAAGTACCGAAAGTGCAATAGAGTAAAATACTAAAAGTGCAATAGAGTAAAGTAACAAAAGTGCAATAGAGTAAAGTACTAAAAGTGCCATAGAGTAAAGTACCAAAAGTGCAATAGAGTAAAGTACCGAAAGTGCAATAGAGTAAAGTACCGAAAGTGCAATAGAGTAAAGTACCGAAAGTGTAATAGAGTAAAGTACCGAAAGTGCAATAGAGTAAAGTACCGAAAGTGCAATAGAGTAAAGTACCGAAAGTGCAATAGAGTAAAGTACCGAAAGTGTAATAGAGTAAAGTACCGAAAGTGCAATAAAGTAAAATACCAAAAGTGCAATAGAGTAAAGTACTAAAAGTGCAATAGAGTAAAGTACCGAAAGTGTAATAGAGTAAAGTACCGAAAGTGCAATAGAGTAAAGTAACAAAAGTGCAATAGAGTAAAGTACTAAAAGTGCAATAGAGTAAAGTACTAAAAGTGCAATAGAGTAAAGTACCGAAAGTGCAATAGAGTAAAGTACCGAAAGTGCAATAGGGTAAAGTACCGAAAGTGCAATAGGGTAAAGTACCGAAAGTGCAATAGGGTAAAGTACCGAAAGTGCAATAGAGTAAAGTAACAAAAGTGCAATAGAGTAAAGTACTAAAAGTGCAATAGAGAAAAAGACTAAAAGTGCAATAGAGTAAAATACGAAAAGTGCAATAGAGTAAAGTACCGAAAGTGCAATAGAGTAAAGTACCGAAAGTGCAATAGAGTAAAGTACCGAAAGTGTAATAGAGTAAAGTACCGAAAGTGCAATAGAGTAAAGTACTAAATATGCAATACAGTAAAGTACTAAAAGTGCAATAGAGTAAAGTACTAAAAGTGCAATAGAGTAAAGTACCGAAAGTGCAATAGAGTAAAGTACCGTAAGTGCAATAGAGTAAAGTACTAAAAGTGCAATAAAGTAAAGTACTAAAAGTGCAATAAAGTAAAGTACTAAAAGTGCAATAAAGTAAAGTACCAAAAGTGCAATAGAGTAAAGTACCAAAAGTGCAATAGAGTAAAGTACCGAAAGTGCAATAGGGTAAAGTACCGAAAGTGCAATAGAGTAAAGTAACAAAAGTGCAATAGAGTAAAGTACCGAAAGTGCAATAGAGTAAAGTACCGAAAGTGCAATAGAGAAAAGTACCGAAAGTGCAATAGAGTAAAGTACCGAAAGTGCAATAGAGTAAAGTAACAAAAGTGCAATAGAGTAAAGTACCAAAAGTGCAATAGAGTAAAGTACTAAAAGTGCAATAGAGTAAAGTACTAAAAGTGCAATAGGGTAAAGTACCGAAAGTGCAATAGAGTAAAGTACCGAAAGTGCAATAGAGAAAAGTACCGAAAGTGCAATAGGGTAAAGTACCGAAAGTGCAATAGAGTAAAGTAACAAAAGTGCAATAGAGTAAAGTAACAAAAGTGCAATAGAGTAAAGTACTAAAAGTGCAATAGAGTAAAGTACTAAAAGTGCAATAGAGAAAAAGACTAAAAGTGCAATAGAGTAAAGTACCGAAAGTGCAATAGAGAAAAGTACCGAAAGTGCAATAGAGTAAAGTACCGAAAGTGCAATAGACAAAAAGACTAAAAGTGCAATAGAGTAAAGTACTAAAAGTGCAATAGAGTAAAGTACTAAAAGTGCAATAGGGTAAAGTACCGAAAGTGCAATAGAGTAAAGTACCGAAAGTGCAATAGAGAAAAGTACCGAAAGTGCAATAGGGTAAAGTACCGAAAGTGCAATAGAGTAAAGTAACAAAAGTGCAATAGAGTAAAGTAACAAAAGTGCAATAGAGTAAAGTACTAAAAGTGCAATAGAGTAAAGTACTAAAAGTGCAATAGAGAAAAAGACTAAAAGTGCAATAGAGTAAAGTACCGAAAGTGCAATAGAGTAAAGTACCGAAAGTGCAATAGAGTAAAGTACCGAAAGTGCAATAGAGTAAAGTACCGAAAGTGCAATAGAGTAAAGTACCGAAAGTGCAATAGAGTAAAGTACCGAAAGTGCAATAGAGTAAAGTACCGAAAGTGCAATAGAGAAAAAGACTAAAAGTGCAATAGAGTAAAGTAACAAAAGTGCAATAGAGTAAAGTACCAAAAGTGCAATAGAGTAAAGTACCGAAAGTGCAATAGAGTAAAGTACCGAAAGTGCAATAGAGTAAAGTACCGAAAGTGCAATAGAGTAAAGTACCGAAAGTGCAATAGGGTAAAGTACCGAAAGTGCAATAGAGTAAAGTAACAAAAGTGCAATAGAGTAAAGTACCGAAAGTGCAATAGAGTAAAGTACCGAAAGTGCAATAGAGTAAAGTACCGAAAGTGCAATAGAGTAAAGTACCGAAAGTGCAATAAAGTAAAGTACTAAAAGTGCAATAAAGTAAAGTACCAAAAGTGCAATAGAGAAAAGTACCGAAAGTGCAATAGAGTAAAGTAACGAAAGTGCAATAGAGTAAAGTACCGAAAGTGCAATAGAGAAAAGTACCGAAAGTGCAATAGAGTAAAGTACCGAAAGTGCAATAGAGTAAAGTAACAAAAGTGCAATAGGGTAAAGTACCGAAAGTGCAATAGAGTAAAGTAACAAAAGTGCAATAGAGTAAAGTACCGAAAGTGCAATAGAGTAAAGTACCGAAAGTGCAATAGAGTAAAGTACCGAAAGTGCAATAGAGAAAAGTACCGAAAGTGCAATAGGGTAAAGTACCGAAAGTGCAATAGAGTAAAGTAACAAAAGTGCAATAGAGTAAAGTACTAAAAGTGCAATAGAGTAAAGTACTAAAAGTGCAATAGGGTAAAGTACCGAAAGTGCAATAGAGTAAAGTACCGAAAGTGCAATAGAGAAAAGTACCGAAAGTGCAATAGAGTAAAGTAACAAAAGTGCAATAGAGTAAAGTAACAAAAGTGCAATAGAGTAAAGTACTAAAAGTGCAATAGAGACAAAGACTAAAAGTGCAATAGAGTAAAATACGAAAAGTGCAATAGAGTAAAGTACCGAAAGTGCAATAGAGTAAAGTACCGAAAGTGCAATAGAGTAAAGTACCGAAAGTGTAATAGAGTAAAGTACCGAAAGTGCAATAGAGTAAAGTACTAAATATGCAATACAGTAAAGTACTAAAAGTGCAATAGAGTAAAGTACTAAAAGTGCAATAGAGTAAAGTAACAAAAGTGCAATAGAGTAAAGTACCGAAAGTGCAATAGAGTAAAGTACTTAAAGTGCAATAGAGTAAAGTACCGAAAGTGCAATAGAGTAAAGTACCGAAAGTGCAATAGAGTAAAGTAACAAAAGTGCAATAGAGTAAAGTAACAAAAGTGCAATAGAGTAAAGTACTAAAAGTGCAATAGAGAAAAAGACTAAAAGTGCAATAGAGTAAAGTACCGAAAGTGCAATAGAGTAAAGTACCGAAAGTGCAATAGAGTAAAGTACCGAAAGTGCAATAGAGTAAAGTACCGAAAGTGCAATAGAGTAAAGTAACAAAAGTGCAATAGAGTAAAGTAACAAAAGTGCAATAGAGTAAAGTAACAAAAGTGCAATAGAGTAAAGTAACAAAAGTGCAATAGAGTAAAGTACTAAAAGTGCAATAGAGAAAAAGACTAAAAGTGCAATAGAGTAAAGTACCGAAAGTGCAATAGAGTAAAGTACTTAAAGTGCAATAGAGTAAAGTACCGAAAGTGCAATAGGGTAAAGTACCGAAAGTGCAATAGAGTAAAGTAACAAAAGTGCAATAGAGTAAAGTAACAAAAGTGCAATAGAGTAAAGTACCGAAAGTGCAATAGAGTAAAGTACCGAAAGTGCAATAGAGTAAAGTACCGAAAGTGCAATAGAGAAAAAGACTAAAAGGGCAATAGAGTAAAGTAACAAAAGTGCAATAGAGTAAAGTACCAAAAGTGCAATAGAGTAAAGTACCGAAAGTGCAATAGGGTAAAGTACCGAAAGTGCAATAGAGTAAAGTAACAAAAGTGAAATAGAGTAAAGTAACAAAAGTGCAATAGAGTAAAGTACCGAAAGTGCAATAGAGTAAAGTACCGAAAGTGCAATAGAGTAAAGTACCGAAAGTGCAATAGAGTAAAGTACCAAAAGTGCAATAGAGTAAAGTACCAAAAGTGCAATAGAGTAAAGTACCGAAAGTGCAATAGGGTAAAGTACCGAAAGTGCAATAGAGTAAAGTAACAAAAGTGCAATAGAGTAAAGTAACAAAAGTGCAATAGAGTAAAGTACCGAAAGTGCAATAGAGTAAAGTACCGAAAGTGCAATAGAGTAAAGTACCGAAAGTGCAATAGAGAAAAAGACTAAAAGGGCAATAGAGTAAAGTAACAAAAGTGCAATAGAGTAAAGTACCAAAAGTGCAATAGAGTAAAGTACCGAAAGTGCAATAGGGTAAAGTACCGAAAGTGCAATAGAGTAAAGTAACAAAAGTGAAATAGAGTAAAGTACCAAAAGTGCAATAGAGTAAAGTACCGAAAGTGCAATAGAGTAAAGTACCGAAAGTGCAATAGAGTAAAGTACCGAAAGTGCAATAGAGTAAAGTACCGAAAGTGCAATAGAGAAAAAGACTAAAAGGGCAATAGAGTAAAGTAACAAAAGTGCAATAGAGTAAAGTACCAAAAGTGCAATAGAGTAAAGTACCGAAAGTGCAATAGGGTAAAGTACCGAAAGTGCAATAGAGTAAAGTAACAAAAGTGAAATAGAGTAAAGTACCGAAAGTGCAATAGAGTAAAGTACCGAAAGTGCAATAGAGTAAAGTACCGAAAGTGCAATAGAGTAAAGTACCGAAAGTGTAATAGAGTAAAGTACCGAAAGTGCAATAGAGTAAAGTACCGAAAGTGTAATAGAGTAAAGTACCGAAAGTGCAATAGAGTAAAGTACTAAATATGCAATACAGTAAAGTACTAAAAGTGCAATAGAGTAAAGTACTAAAAGTGCAATAGAGTAAAGTAACAAAAGTGCAATAGAGTAAAGTACCGAAAGTGCAATAGAGTAAAGTACTTAAAGTGCAATAGAGTAAAGTACCGAAAGTGCAATAGAGTAAAGTACCGAAAGTGCAATAGAGTAAAGTAACAAAAGTGCAATAGAGTAAAGTAACAAAAGTGCAATAGAGTAAAGTACTAAAAGTGCAATAGAGAAAAAGACTAAAAGTGCAATAGAGTAAAGTACCGAAAGTGCAATAGAGTAAAGTACCGAAAGTGCAATAGAGTAAAGTACCGAAAGTGCAATAGAGTAAAGTACCGAAAGTGCAATAGAGTAAAGTAACAAAAGTGCAATAGAGTAAAGTAACAAAAGTGCAATAGAGTAAAGTAACAAAAGTGCAATAGAGTAAAGTAACAAAAGTGCAATAGAGTAAAGTACTAAAAGTGCAATAGAGAAAAAGACTAAAAGTGCAATAGAGTAAAGTACCGAAAGTGCAATAGAGTAAAGTACTTAAAGTGCAATAGAGTAAAGTACCGAAAGTGCAATAGGGTAAAGTACCGAAAGTGCAATAGAGTAAAGTAACAAAAGTGCAATAGAGTAAAGTAACAAAAGTGCAATAGAGTAAAGTACCGAAAGTGCAATAGAGTAAAGTACCGAAAGTGCAATAGAGTAAAGTACCGAAAGTGCAATAGAGAAAAAGACTAAAAGGGCAATAGAGTAAAGTAACAAAAGTGCAATAGAGTAAAGTACCAAAAGTGCAATAGAGTAAAGTACCGAAAGTGCAATAGGGTAAAGTACCGAAAGTGCAATAGAGTAAAGTAACAAAAGTGCAATAGAGTAAAGTACCGAAAGTGCAATAGAGTAAAGTACCGAAAGTGCAATAGAGTAAAGTACCGAAAGTGCAATAGAGTAAAGTACCGAAAGTGCAATAGAGTAAAGTACCGAAAGTGCAATAGAGAAAAAGACTAAAAGGGCAATAGAGTAAAGTAACAAAAGTGCAATAGAGTAAAGTACCAAAAGTGCAATAGAGTAAAGTACCGAAAGTGCAATAGGGTAAAGTACCGAAAGTGCAATAGAGTAAAGTAACAAAAGTGAAATAGAGTAAAGTACCGAAAGTGCAATAGAGTAAAGTACCGAAAGTGCAATAGAGTAAAGTACCGAAAGTGCAATAGAGTAAAGTACCGAAAGTGCAATAGACAAAAAGACTAAAAGTGCAATAGAGTAAAGTACCGAAAGTGCAATAGAGTAAAGTACCGAAAGTGCAATAGAGTAAAGTACCGAAAGTGCAATAGAGTAAAGTAACAAAAGTGCAATAGAGTAAAGTACCGAAAGTGCAATAGAGAAAAAGACTAAAAGTGCAATAGAGTAAAGTAACAAAAGTGCAATAGAGTAAAGTACCGAAAGTGCAATACAGTAAAGTACCGAAAGTGCAATAGAGTAAAGTACCGAAAGTGCAATAGAGTAAAGTACCGAAAGTGCAATAGAGAAAAAGACTAAAAGGGCAATAGAGTAAAGTACCGAAAGTGCAATAGAGTAAAGTACCGAAAGTGCAATAGAGTAAAGTACCGAAAGTGCAATAGAGTAAAGTACCGAAAGTGCAATAGAGTAAAGTACCGAAAGTGCAATAGAGTAAAGTACCGAAAGTGCAATAGAGTAAAGTAACAAAAGTGCAATAGAGTAAAGTACCGAAAGTGCAATAGAGTAAAGTACCGAAAGTGCAATAGAGTAAAGTACCGAAAGTGCAATAGAGTAAAGTACCGAAAGTGCAATAGAGAAAAAGACTAAAAGTGCAATAGAGTAAAGTACCGAAAGTGCAATAGAGTAAAGTACCGAAAGTGCAATAGAGTAAAGTACCGAAAGTGCAATAGAGTAAAGTACCGAAAGTGCAATAGAGAAAAAGACTAAAAGTGCAATAGAGTAAAGTACCGAAAGTGCAATAGAGTAAAATACCGAAAGTGCAATAGAGTAAAGTACCGAAAGTGCAATAGAGTAAAGTACCGAAAGTGCAATAGAGTAAAGTACCGAAAGTGCAATAGAGTAAAGTACCGAAAGTGCAATAGAGTAAAGTACCGAAAGTGCAATAGAGAAAAAGACTAAAAGTGCAATAGAGTAAAGTACCGAAAGTGCAATAGAGTAAAGTACCGAAAGTGCAATAGAGTAAAGTACCGAAAGTGCAATAGAGTAAAGTACCGAAAGTGCAATAGACAAAAAGACTAAAAGTGCAATAGAGTAAAGTACCGAAAGTGCAATAGAGTAAAGTACCGAAAGTGCAATAGAGTAAAGTACCGAAAGTGCAATAGAGTAAAGTACCGAAAGTGCAATAGAGTAAAGTACCGAAAGTGCAATAGAGTAAAGTACCGAAAGTGCAATAGAGTAAAGTACCGAAAGTGCAATAGAGAAAAAGACTAAAAGTGCAATAGAGTAAAGTTACAAAAGTGCAATAGAGTAAAGTACCAAAAGTGCAATAGAGTAAAGTACCGAAAGTGCAATAGAGTAAAGTACCGAAAGTGCAATAGAGTAAAGTACCGAAAGTGCAATAGAGTAAAGTACCGAAAGTGCAATAGGGTAAAGTACCGAAAGTGCAATAGAGTAAAGTAACAAAAGTGCAATAGAGTAAAGTACCGAAAGTGCAATAGAGTAAAGTACCGAAAGTGCAATAGAGTAAAGTACCGAAAGTGCAATAGAGAAAAAGACTAAAAGGGCAATAGAGTAAAGTACCGAAAGTGCAATAGAGTAAAGTACCGAAAGTGCAATAGAGTAAAGTACCGAAAGTGCAATAGAGTAAAGTACCGAAAGTGCAATAGAGTAAAGTACCGAAAGTGCAATAGAGTAAAGTACCGAAAGTGCAATAGAGTAAAGTAACAAAAGTGCAATAGAGTAAAGTACCGAAAGTGCAATAGAGTAAAGTACCGAAAGTGCAATAGAGTAAAGTACCGAAAGTGCAATAGAGTAAAGTACCGAAAGTGCAATAGAGAAAAAGACTAAAAGTGCAATAGAGTAAAGTACCGAAAGTGCAATAGAGTAAAGTACCGAAAGTGCAATAGAGTAAAGTACCGAAAGTGCAATAGAGTAAAGTACCGAAAGTGCAATAGAGAAAAAGACTAAAAGTGCAATAGAGTAAAGTACCGAAAGTGCAATAGAGTAAAGTACCGAAAGTGCAATAGAGTAAAGTACCGAAAGTGCAATAGAGTAAAGTACCGAAAGTGCAATAGAGTAAAGTACCGAAAGTGCAATAGAGTAAAGTACCGAAAGTGCAATAGAGTAAAGTACCGAAAGTGCAATAGAGAAAAAGACTAAAAGTGCAATAGAGTAAAGTACCGAAAGTGCAATAGAGTAAAGTACCGAAAGTGCAATAGAGTAAAGTACCGAAAGTGCAATAGAGTAAAGTACCGAAAGTGCAATAGACAAAAAGACTAAAAGTGCAATAGAGTAAAGTACCGAAAGTGCAATAGAGTAAAGTACCGAAAGTGCAATAGAGTAAAGTACCGAAAGTGCAATAGAGTAAAGTACCGAAAGTGCAATAGAGTAAAGTACCGAAAGTGCAATAGAGAAAAAGACTAAAAGTGCAATAGAGTAAAGTACCGAAAGTGCAATAGAGTAAAGTACCGAAAGTGCAATAGAGTAAAGTACCGAAAGTGCAATAGAGTAAAGTACCGAAAGTGCAATAGAGAAAAAGACTAAAAGTGCAATAGAGTAAAGTACCGAAAGTGCAATAGAGTAAAATACTAAAAGTGCAATAGAGTAAAGTACCGAAAGTGCAATAGGGTAAAGTAACAAAAGTGCAATAGAGTAAAGTACCGAAAGTGCAATAGAGTAAAGTACCGAAAGTGCAATAGAGTAAAGTACTAAAAGTGCAATAGAGTAAAATACCGAAAGTGCAATAGAGTAAAGTACCGAAAGTGCAATAGGGTAAAGTAACAAAAGTGCAATAGAGTAAAGTACCGAAAGTGCAATAGAGTAAAGTACCAAAAGTGCAATAGAGTAAAATCCCAAAAGTGCAATAGAGTAAAATCCCAAAAGTGCAATAGAGTAAAGTACCAAAAGTGCAATAGAGTAAAGTACTAAAAGTGCAATAGAGTAAAATACCAAAAGTGCAATAGAGTAAAGTACCGAAAGTGCAATAGGGTAAAGTAACAAAAGTGCAATAGAGTAAAGTAACAAAAGTGCAATAGAGTAAAGTACCGAAAGTGCAATAGAGTAAAGTACTAAAAGTGCAATAGAGTAAAGTACCGAAAGTGCAATAGAGTAAAGTACCGAAAGTGCAATAGAGTAAAGTACCGAAAGTGCAATAGAGTAAAGTACCGAAAGTGCAATAGAGTAAAGTACCGAAAGTGCAATAGAGAAAAAGACTAAAAGTGCAATAGAGTAAAGTACCGAAAGTGCAATAGAGTAAAGTACCGAAAGTGCAATAGAGTAAAGTACCGAAAGTGCAATAGAGTAAAGTACCGAAAGTTCAATAGAGAAAAAGACTAAAAGTGCAATAGAGTAAAGTACCGAAAGTGCAATAGAGTAAAATACTAAAAGTGCAATAGAGTAAAGTACCGAAAGTGCAATAGGGTAAAGTAACAAAAGTGCAATAGAGTAGAGTACCGAAAGTTCAATAGAGAAAAAGACTAAAAGTGCAATAGAGTAAAGTACCGAAAGTGCAATAGAGTAAAGTACTAAAAGTGCAATAGAGTAAAATACCAAAAGTGCAATAGAGTAAAGTACCGAAAGTGCAATAGGGTAAAGTAACAAAAGTGCAATAGAGTAAAGTAACAAAAGTGCAATAGAGTAAAGTACCGAAAGTGCAATAGAGTAAAGTACCGAAAGTTCAATAGAGAAAAAGACTAAAAGTGCAATAGAGTAAAGTACCAAAAGTGCAATAGAGTAAAGTACTAAAAGTGCAATAGGGTAAAGTAACAAAAGTGCAATAGAGTAAAGTACCGAAAGTGCAATAGAGTAAAGTACCGAAAGTGCAATAGAGTAAAGTAACAAAAGTGCAATAGAGTAGAGTACCGAAAGTTCAATAGAGAAAAAGACTAAAAGTGCAATAGAGTAAAGTACCGAAAGTGCAATAGAGTAAAGTAACAAAAGTGCAATAGAGTAAAGTACCGAAAGTGCAATAGAGTAAAGTACTAAAAGTGCAATAGGGTAAAGTAACAAAAGTGCAATAGAGTAAAGTACCGAAAGTGCAATAGAGTAAAGTACCGAAAGTGCAATAGAGTAAAGTACTAAAAGTGCAATAGAGTAAAGTACCGAAAGTGCAATAGGGTAAAGTAACAAAAGTGCAATAGAGTAAAGTAACAAAAGTGCAATAGAGTAAAGTACTAAAAGTGCAATAGAGTAAAGTACCAAAAGTGCAATAGAGTAAAGTACCAAAAGTGCAATAGGGTAAAGTAACAAAAGTGCAATAGAGTAAAGTAACAAAAGTGCAATAGAGTAAAGTACCGAAAGTGCAATAGGGTAAAGTAACAAAAGTGCAATAGAGTAAAGTAACAAAAGTGCAATAGAGTAAAGTAACAAAAGTGCAATAGAGTAAAGTACCGAAAGTGCAATAGAGTAAAGTACCGAAAGTGCAATAGAGTAAAGTACCGAAAGTGCAATAGAGTAAAGTACCGAAAGTGCAATAGAGTAAAGTACTAAAAGTGCAATAGAGTAAAGTACCGAAAGTGCAATAGAGTAAAGTACCGAAAGTGCAATAGAGTAAAGTACCAACAGTGCAATAGAGTAAAATACTAAAAGTGCAATAGAGTAAAGTACCGAAAGTGCAATAGAGTAAAGTAACAAAAGTGCAATAGAGTAAAATACTAAAAGTGCAATAGAGTAAAGTACCGAAAGTGCAATAGAGTAAAGTACCGAAAGTGCAATAGAGTAAAATACTAAAAGTGCAATAGAGTAAAGTACCGAAAGTGCAATAGAGTAAAGTACCGAAAGTGCAATAGAGTAAAGTACCGAAAGTGCAATAGAGTAAAATACTAAAAGTGCAATAGAGTAAAGTACCGAAAGTGCAATAGATTAAAGTACCGAAAGTGCAATAGAGTAAAATACTAAAAGTGCAATAGAGTAAAGTACCGAAAGTGCAATAGGGTAAAGTAACAAAAGTGCAATAGAGTAAAGTAACAAAAGTGCAATAGAGTAAAGTAACAAAAGTGCAATAGAGTAAAGTACCGAAAGTGCAATAGGGTAAAGTAACAAAAGTGCAATAGAGTAAAGTAACAAAAGTGCAATAGAGTAAAGTAACAAAAGTGCAATAGAGTAAAGTACCGAAAGTGCAATAGAGTAAAGTACCGAAAGTGCAATAGAGTAAAATACTAAAAGTGCAATAGAGTAAAGTACCGAAAGTGCAATAGAGTAAAATACTAAAAGTGCAATAGAGTAAAGTACCGAAAGTGCAATAGAGTAAAGTACCGAAAGTGCAATAGAGTAAAATACTAAAAGTGCAATAGAGTAAAGTACCGAAAGTGCAATAGGGTAAAGTAACAAAAGTGCAATAGAGTAAAGTAACAAAAGTGCAATAGAGTAAAGTACCAAAAGTGCAATAGAGTAAAGTACCGAAAGTGCAATAGGGTAAAGTAACAAAAGTGCAATAGAGTAAAGTAACAAAAGTGCAATAGAGTAAAGTAACAAAAGTGCAATAGAGTAAAGTACCGAAAGTGCAATAGAGTAAAGTACCGAAAGTGCAATAGAGTAAAGTACCGAAAGTGCAATAGAGTAAATACCGAAAGTGCAATAGAGTAAAGTACTAAAAGTGCAATAGAGTAAAGTACCGAAAGTGCAATAGAGTAAAGTACCGAAAGTGCAATAGAGTAAAGTACCAACAGTGCAATAGAGTAAAATACTAAAAGTGCAATAGAGTAAAGTACCGAAAGTGCAATAGAGTAAAGTAACAAAAGTGCAATAGAGTAAAATACTAAAAGTGCAATAGAGTAAAGTACCGAAAGTGCAATAGAGTAAAGTACCGAAAGTGCAATAGAGTAAAATACTAAAAGTGCAATAGAGTAAAGTACCGAAAGTGCAATAGAGTAAAGTACCGAAAGTGCAATAGAGTAAAGTACCGAAAGTGCAATAGAGTAAAATACTAAAAGTGCAATAGAGTAAAGTACCGAAAGTGCAATAGAGTAAAGTACCGAAAGTGCAATAGAGTAAAATACTAAAAGTGCAATAGAGTAAAGTACCGAAAGTGCAATAGAGTAAAGTACCAACAGTGCAATAGAGTAAAATACTAAAAGTGCAATAGAGTAAAGTACCGAAAGTGCAATAGAGTAAAGTAACAAAAGTGCAATAGAGTAAAGTACCGAAAGTGCAATAGAGTAAAGTACCGAAAGTGCAATAGAGTAAAGTACCGAAAGTGCAATAGAGTAAAGTACCGAAAGTGCAATAGAGTAAAATACTAAAAGTGCAATAGAGTAAAGTACCGAAAGTGCAATAGAGTAAAATACTAAAAGTGCAATAGAGTAAAGTAACAAAAGTGCAATAGAGTAAAGTACCGAAAGTGCAATAGGGTAAAGTAACAAAAGTGCAATAGAGTAAAGTACCGAAAGTGCAATAGAGTAAAGTACCGAAAGTGCAATAGAGTAAAATACTAAAAGTGCAATAGAGTAAAGTACCGAAAGTGCAATAGAGTAAAATACTAAAAGTGCAATAGAGTAAAGTAACAAAAGTGCAATAGAGTAAAGTACTAAAAGTGCAATAGAGTAAAGTACCGAAAGTGCAATAGAGTAAAGTAACAAAAGTGCAATAGAGTAAAGTACCGAAAGTGCAATAGAGTAAAATACTAAAAGTGCAATAGAGTAAAGTACCGAAAGTGCAATAGAGTAAAATACTAAAAGTGCAATAGAGTAAAGTAACAAAAGTGCAATAGAGTAAAGTACTAAAAGTGCAATAGAGTAAAGTACCGAAAGTGCAATAGAGTAAAGTAACAAAAGTGTAATAGAGTAAAGTACCGAAAGTGCAATAGGGTAAAGTAACAAAAGTGCAATAGAGTAAAGTACCGAAAGTGCAATAGAGTAAAGTACCGAAAGTGCAATAGAGTAAAGTACCGAAAGTGCAATAGAGTAAAATACTAAAAGTGCAATAGAGTAAAGTACCGAAAGTGCAATAGAGTAAAATACTAAAAGTGCAATAGAGTAAAGTACCGAAAGTGCAATAGAGTAAAGTAACAAAAGTGCAATAGAGTAAAGTACCGAAAGTGCAATAGAGTAAAGTACCGAAAGTTCAATAGAGAAAAAGACTAAAAGTGCAATAGAGTAAAGTACCGAAAGTGCAATAGAGTAAAGTAACAAAAGTGCAATAGAGTAAAGTACCGAAAGTGCAATAGAGTAAAGTACCGAAAGTGCAATAGAGTAAAATACTAAAAGTGCAATAGAGTAAAGTACCGAAAGTGCAATAGGGTAAAGTAACAAAAGTGCAATAGAGTAAAGTACCGAAAGTGCAATAGAGTAAAGTACCGAAAGTGCAATAGAGTAAAATACTAAAAGTGCAATAGAGTAAAGTACCGAAAGTGCAATAGAGTAAAGTAACAAAAGTGCAATAGAGTAAAGTACCGAAAGTGCAATAGAGTAAAGTACCGAAAGTGCAATAGAGTAAAATACTAAAAGTGCAATAGAGTAAAGTACCGAAAGTGCAATAGGGTAAAGTAACAAAAGTGCAATAGAGTAAAGTACCGAAAGTGCAATAGAGTAAAGTACTAAAAGTGCAATAGAGTAAAGTACCGAAAGTGCAATAGAGTAAAATACTAAAAGTGCAATAGAGTAAAGTACCGAAAGTGCAATAGAGTAAAGTAACAAAAGTGCAATAGAGTAAAGTACCGAAAGTGCAATAGAGTAAAGTACCGAAAGTGCAATAGAGTAAAGTACCGAAAGTGCAATAGAGTAAAATACTAAAAGTGCAATAGAGTAAAGTACCGAAAGTGCAATAGGGTAAAGTAACAAAAGTGCAATAGAGTAAAGTACCGAAAGTGCAATAGAGTAAAGTACCAAAAGTGCAATAGAGTAAAGTACCGAAAGTTCAATAGGGTAAAGTAACAAAAGTGCAATAGAGTAAAGTACCGAAAGTGCAATAGGGTAAAGTAACAAAAGTGCAATAGAGTAAAGTACCAAAAGTGCAATAGAGTAAAGTACCAAAAGTGCAATAGAGTAAAGTAACAAAAGTGCAATAGAGTAAAGTAACAAAAGTTCAATAGGGTAAAGTAACAAAAGTGCAATAGAGTAAAGTAACGAAAGTTCAATAGGGTAAAGTACCAAAAGTGCAATAGAGTAAAGTACCGAAAGTGCAATAGAGTAAAGTACCGAAAGTGCAATAGAGTAAAGTACCGAAAGTGCAATAGAGTAAAGTACCAAAAGTGCAATAGGGTAAAGTAACAAAAGTGCAATAGAGTAAAGTACCAAAAGTGCAATAGAGTAAAGTAACAAAAGTGCAATAGGGTAAAGTACCAAAAGTGCAATAGAGTAAAATACTAAAAGTGCAATAGAGTAAAGTACCGAAAGTGCAATAGAGTAAAGTACCGAAAGTGCAATAGAGTAAAGTACCAAAAGTGCAATAGAGTAAAGTACCGAAAGTGCAATAGAGTAAAGTACCAAAAGTGCAATAGAGTAAAGTAACAAAAGTTCAATAGGGTAAAGTAACAAAAGTGCAATAGGGTAAAGTAACAAAAGTTCAATAGAGTAAAGTAACAAAAGTGCAATAGAGTAAAGTAACAAAAGTGCAATAGAGTAAAATACGAAAAGTGCAATAGGGTAAAGTACCAAAAGTGCAATAGAGTAAAGTAACAAAAGTGCAATAGAGTAAAGTAACAAAAGTGCAATAGAGTAAAATACGAAAAGTGCAATAGAGTAAAGTAACAAAAGTTCAATAGGGTAAAGTAACAAAAGTGCAATAGGGTAAAGTAACAAAAGTGCAATAGAGTAAAATACCAAAAGGGCAATAGAGTAAAGTAACAAAAGTGCAATAGAGTAAAGTACCGAAAGTGCAATAGAGTAAAGTACCGAAAGTGCAATAGGGTAAAGTAACAAAAGTGCAATAGAGTAAAGTACCAAAAGTGCAATAGAGTAAAGTACCGAAAGTGCAATAGAGTAAAGTACCGAAAGTGCAATAGAGTAAAGTACCGAAAGTTCAATAGAGAAAAAGACTAAAAGTGCAATAGAGTAAAGTACCGAAAGTGCAATAGAGTAAAATACTAAAAGTGCAATAGAGTAAAGTACCGAAAGTGCAATAGAGTAAAGTACTAAAAGTGCAATAGAGTAAAGTACCGAAAGTGCAATAGAGTAAAATACTAAAAGTGCAATAGAGTAAAGTACCGAAAGTGCAATAGAGTAAAATACTAAAAGTGCAATAGAGTAAAGTACCGAAAGTGCAATAGAGTAAAATACTAAAAGTGCAATAGAGTAAAGTACCGAAAGTGCAATAGAGTAAAGTACTAAAAGTGCAATAGAGTAAAGTACCGAAAGTGCAATAGAGTAAAATACTAAAAGTGCAATAGAGTAAAGTACCGAAAGTGCAATAGGGTAAAGTAACAAAAGTGCAATAGAGTAAAGTACCG
>OY744554.1:9681412-9728912 GCA_963556195.1 Sepiola atlantica | reverse complement strand
TAATTCTGGGCTCAACCCTCTTCCCGATCTTCATCAATGATCTCCCAAATCACATTCTAAGATCATTCATCGACATTTCTGCAGATGACACAACCACCTATGGCAACACTTCGAAGAGCATTAATGATGCAGATAATTCTGATTCTTTCTCTCCTCTGACCTGGAGCACGTTGTGCAATGGGGAAAGAGGTGGCTGGTTACTTTTAATGCGTCTAAAACCAAGCTTCTCTCTTTGCACCACCAACGCTCTGATCCTCACTTTGCCCCGATTGAAATGAATGGCTCTCTCCTTGAAGAAGCCCCCTGCTTTGATAAGCTTCTGGGACTGACTTTCACTCCAGACATGAAATAAAAGACTTACATCAAATCTGTTGCTACGGTCGCTGGAAAAATGATTAGATAATTCTACAGCTCCAAAAAACTTCTCTCTTTTCACCTCTAACGCTCAGATCCTCACTTTGCTCCAATTGAAATGAATGACTATTCTCTGGATGAAGTTCCCTAACTCGCGTTCTATTGAAGTTTTGTATTTTTTCAACTATTCTAATTTCTCAAATATTCAACCCTAACCCTAACTTTAACCCTAACCCTAACCCTATTCTAATTTCTCAAATGGCCAACCCTAACCCTAACCTTAACCCTAACCCTAACCCTATTCTAATTTCTCAAATAGCCAACCCTAACCCTAACCCTAACCTAACCCTATTCTAATTTCTCAAATGGCCAACCCTAACCCTAACCTTAACCCTAACCCTAACCCTATTCTAATTTCTCAAATGGCCAACCCTAACCCTAACCCTAACCCTATTCTAATTTCTCAAATGGGCAACCCTAACCCTAACCTTAACCCTAACCCTAACCCTATTCTAATTTCTCAAATGGCCAACCCTAACCCTAACCTTAACCCTAACCCTAACCCTATTCTAATTTCTCAAATGGCCAACCCTAACCCTAACCTTTACCCTAACCCTAACCCTATTCTAATTTCTCAAATGGCCAACCCTAACCCTAACCTTTACCCTAACCCTAACCCTATTCTAATTTCTCAAATGGCCAACCCTAACCTTAACCTTTACCCTAACCCTAACCCTATTCTAATTTCTCAAATGGCCAACCCTAACCCTAACCTTTACCCTAACCCTAACCCTATTCTAATTTCTCAAATGGCCAATCTGCAAGTCTGTTATATCATCTGCTGCTATTTGGGACGAGGATTTGTTGTCGATTAGTTTATTTGTTGTTTTGTGTGTGTATGTGTGTGTGGGGGGGGGGTCTACTATTATTTCTGGATTTTTATTGCATCTCTCTTCTATGAGGTTGTTCAGAAAGTAATGGCCGATTTCAGAAACAAACATTTATTCATTGAGTCCACGTGGAACCCGTTTATCAAGCTCCCCCCCCCCTTACCAATTTGCTTTGGATGGTCGGACACTGTTGAAATACTGACATCAAGAGGCTTACTTCTCTAAAAATGTTGACATGGGGTTTTGTTCAGAATTGAAATTAGGGGGCGAAACGGGAGGAGGGTCAGTAAAAACAAAGAAAATAATATGGTGTCATGAGCATAGTGAAAAAGTACATAGTAGTGATCCTCATTGAATCCCGAGCAATGCCGGGTATCCCTGCTGGTAATAAATAAACGATAAAAGTACAAAGGTAAATAATACAAAAAAAAAAAAAAAAAAACAAACAAACAAACAAAGAAAACAAACAAAGATTTGTATAGTTGTAAAATTATGATTCTAAAATAAATCTAAGATGGCGATTGTTGGGAAGATGTGACACAAGGTCGGAAGGTGACTTTCACTGAAGACCTGAAATGGAAGACTTACATCAAATCCGTTGGTAAGGTCGCTAGAAAAATGGTTGGATCACTCTACCGCTCCAGAAAATACCTGGCTTCTATCTGTATAAGAGCCAGATACATGCTAAGATAGACTATTGCTGTCATATATTGTGCCGCTCGGAGCACTTTCTTTCCTTGACAGATCACAAAATCAACTTGGCAATCTAGTGGGGGGGGGGGGGATAAAAATAAGAATAAAAACTTAATATTTTTTGTTAAATAAAGGGTAAATTTATAGAAGTGCACCTTTCGTATTTCGACCCCTAAAAAAAAAAGTTTCTACTTTTTTGGACAAATTACATGTAAACAGCCTCAACAAATATCCGCGCGCGCGGATATTTGTTGAGGCTGTTTACATGTAATTTGTCCAAAAAAGTAGAAACTTTTTTTTTTAGGGGTCGGAATACGACTGGTGAGATTCGGTGGCCAACAAATGCGTGCTCATTTTACGTATAACTTATATAGGAAAGTGACCCCCCCCCCCCTCCTAACATCTAAAATAATAAAAATTTTCATAATTTTTTTTCATAGCGGATATTTGTTATGGCTGTTTACATGTAATTTGCCAAAAAAAGTAGAAACTTTTTTTTTAGGGGTCGAAATACGAGAGGTGAAATTCGGTGGCCAAGAAATGGGTGCTCACTTTACGTATAACTTATATAGGAAAGTGACCCCCCACCCATCCTAAAATCTAAAATAATAAAAATTTTCATAATTTTTTTTTTTTGCGGATATTTGTTGAAGCTGTTTACATGTAATTTTCCCCAAAAAGTAGGATACTTTTTTTTTTAGGGGTCGAAATACGAAAGGTGCACTTCTATAAATTTACCAAATAAAAATGACCGACTTACTCGTAAACCAATCAACCGATTATTATGATTTTTGGTACACAGCTGCCAGGCTTAAATGGTCCAAATGTGGGCTATATTTAATTTCATTTAATGCAAATGGTGAAAGAAAGAGGATTGAAGACCTTTGTGTGATTTTAATAATAGGTCTTAAACATCAATTAATAAATAAACCCAATTTTTTTAGTTTATTTTTGGGGATCTTTTTTTAAGTATTTTAGTAGGGGTGGGACGTAATGGGTGAAAATTTCAGATTCATGCGAGTAGTATTTTTTTGTGTTCATTTATACATAAATAACACTAAACAAACATTTTGAAAAATTTTTCAAAATTCAGAAGGTGCAGCCCAAAAATAGCCGTTAGGGCTCCACGGGACTCAAAATCCATCATTTTTCGGTGAAAAAGTGGTTTCATGCGACATTGCAGCTCCTAAAACATCCTCGAATAGATATATATGGTTAAATCTGATATAGTACTTTAATTTGGGACCATTTTAAGGCTGTGAAAGGGTTTTCATGAATGTCAAATAGCCCAAAACTAGTGGCCTGCACCTTCTGAATTTTGCAAAATTTTCAAAATGTTTGATTGTTTAGTGTTATTTATGTATAAATGAACACAAAAAAATACTACTCGCATGAATCTTAAATTTTCACCCATTACGTCCCACCCTAATTTTAGGGTTATAATATGGGCATTAACTCCTATTTGAAAATTAAACTATTTTAGATTTGTATTGGATTTGAATCGTAGTCAAAAAGTTATCTCACGCCTGACGCAATCCTCTATTTGTAGAAGAGTCAAATACGTCCTAAAATGGGGAGGTACTGTTGTCGCATCTGGGGAGGTGCTGCTCAGAGCTCCCCTTTCCTGCCTCGACAGAGTACAAAACCGATTTCGAAATCTTGTGGGGAGTGTCCTTTTCTCTACCCTACAACCTCTTTTTTCACAGAAGAGTCGTTGCTAGTCTTTCTCTACTCTATCATTTATTTTCATGGCAAGTGCTCGACTGGGCTCCAATCTATGGTTCCCGCCCCGTGTAATAAAAAAATTATCAACTAAAACTCGTCCAGCTACAACCATTGTCAATGATTCCCATTTCTCCATCTGTGTACCTAAAACTAAGCGGTACTTCCTTGAGCAAAGTTTCTTTCCTAGAACTGCCCGTCTGTTGAACACAATAACGTGGGGCTGCTCCCCGGTTGACTACAACATAGTCGTTTTCAGGTCCAATGTAAACGAATTCTTGTTGAGCCGTCCTCCTAAATAATCAAATTCTGCCGAATTTCAACCATCGTTGCCAATAATCACTGTGTTGTCTCGCTGTCCACATGACGCACTCATTGACCCTTATCCTTGAATCGTTTTTAGCCTTAATAAGTGGTGACTACTAAGATCAAAGTGCAGTATCTGTTCCGATGGATACTTCACCCCATAGACTGGTATTGTCTTGGCCTTCGGGGCTTGATTTACGCCGGTCTATGGGTCTGTCCTGTGCAGTTCTAGGAGGTCCACCCTCCCAGGCTTCGCCTCCCTTCTTTGGGGAGGAGTAAGTTTATTGCTTACTGCCTGAGGCGCCCCTACCGGGGAATGCCGACGGGGCTGCCCAGGCAATTTTTAAACCACACTTTCCCGACCCGACCTTGGGTCACATCTTACTTGTGGGAGTAAGATAAAAACTGGCCTTGTGCCTAACTCCTGGAGAGGAGTAAATCAATACTTAGTAAAAAAAAAAAAAAAAAAAAAAAAAAATAGCCAACAAAACTAAAATAAATAAACAAAATAAAATAATCGAAACGGAAGGCGGAAAAATAAAGCCAGATTGACGGTCGGTGATTGATTATTTCCCGACCTTAAGATATCCGGATGGCCTTGTGCCTAATTTGTTAAAATGTATATAAAATTTTTGTAAATAAATAAATAAATAAATAAATAAATCAAAGTGTAGTACCTGTTCTCTTCTCAATCAGTGAAAGAAAAATCCTTCTAAACTGAGGCCATTTTAATTTTGTCCGAATCCAGGGGAGCTGGATTTTCCCCACATTAAAAACCGACCTTTTTCTAATCCTTCTCCCGGGGAGAGGCAAATAAATAAGGACTCCTTTTCGGCTTTCAGGCCGGGATCAAGATATAACATCTGTTCTATCATCGGCCAGTGAAGGATAAATCCATCTCAACCGAACCAATTTTTATATTTGTCACAATCCAAAGTGGCCCTTTATGGGGACCTATGTTTTCAGCACATTACAAACTTTGTGTCTAACTTTGCCCTCGTGGGGAGAAGTAAATAGGGTCAGTTAATAACCGTCTTGTGACCCCCGGGTTTATTTCGGGTTCACTAATTCTTTTTACTGAAATGGGATCGTAGTCTGTCCGAAATTGTCCCAAATGTGGTCACCCCCACAAGTATATATATGTGTCTAACCTCCTCTGCAGGAGGTTAGACACAAGGTCAGGGGGAGGTTTTGAAGAGAAAAAAAAACAGCGCTCAAGGTGAAGTGCACTCTGGCCTACAAATAGCGGCCCTGTCGGTATCTTTCGGCGAGAGAAGGTAATACCTAGGAGGGTGGACATCCTACGATTGAGCAGAAGCAATTCTCAGCCCGACAACAACAAAGCCACTGTCAAGGACGTATCTCCGACTCGTACGAAAACCGGAAGTGTTTCGTGAAAATAAAAATGCACAAATATGTAAACGCGGTATAGAGCAGAAATTCTTTAACTTAAAAAAATCTCATGTTTTCGTTTTCCAAATATCGGCGTATAAGACTTTAATTGTTTCTGAATTTTTGCGATGAGGATTGATAATTTGTCTGTTTACATTAGTTTTAAATTTCTGCGTGTCAGTACCGTCGGGAAAACAGGGGACAGGTAGGGAGTTCCAGAGGTCAGCAGCACGAGGAAAGAAGCTATTGGAGTAGAAAGCTCTTAGGCATCTGGGGACCTCCACAGTGAATGGATGGGATTTAGCTGATTGTCGAGTTGGTCTAGTGAATTTACGTTGAGGGGGCACCAGAGTAGCCAGTTCATCGGAGCATAATTCATTGAAGTATTTGTAAAACAAGCACAAGGATGCTACATTGCAGCGATGGGACAGGGACTGGAGCTTGGTTGACAGTGAGGGACCTATTAGGTTGGCGATTCTTTTTTGGACCTTGTTAAGGAGGGAGAGAGTAGTAGATGATGCACCAGCCCAGATGTGACAACAATACTCCATGCATGGGCGAATGGTGGCTTGGTTGAGATACAGGATATTGTCAGGTGTGAGAAGTTTTCTAGCACGGTAGAGGGATCCCACCTTCTTTGCAGCAGCCTTGACAATGTCTTCATAGTATTTGATAGTATTTGTTCTAATTCATGTTACCTGTGAATGTTAGGCCGAGGAGTTTGTACGTTGGACTCTCCGGTAGGTTGTTATTTGCTATGGCAATCAGTGGTTGAAGAGGTTTCTGGTAGTTGTTGAAGGAAAGGAGTTTTGTCTTAGCAGCGTTAAATGTTACCATCCATGTATGACCCTCATTCCACTAGAGAGTAACTATTTTCCCACACTTACATGGGATCGCATACACACAGTTCTTAGTCATATATTTTTCCGTAGGGGGTTTGACTCTCACAAGATGCTTTCGGAGAGTTGAGTCCCTCCTGAATACTACCCTGATGTCATATGGATTACATATTCTTTGGATTTTTTCCGATAAGCCCCTCATATATGGTATACAAACTGTAGTGAGTTCTCGGGTGGTGTCCTTTGGTGTTGCGTCTAGATTTATTGGACAAAGTACACCTGAAGAAGGTCCGAACAGTAGTCAGAATAATCCAAATTATACAAATTATCAACCCTTAGTACAATATCCACTGCGGACAATTCTAGTATGAATTTTGGGAGCCTTAAACCTATTCTTGTTTTTGATCTAACTACTTATTACTATAGATCCATTATTTATAATTATAGGTTCCCATATTGTATTGAATTCTATACTAGGTCTGCTTAGTAAGTAATTGTCACCTAACATATACGCTGCTTCTTTGAGTCGTCTTACTCTTCACCGTTCTTCTCTATATATAATTTTTACTTCATCCCATAAGGGTAGATGGTTTCCCTTTTCCCTCCATATGTGGTCAGCCATACCCGACTTTTCGATTTCACCACGTGTTACAGCTTTCCGGTGTTCTTCGAGCCTTACCTTTAGTGGACGGCATGTCTCACCTTTGTATACTTTTCCACACTTACATGGAATCGCATACACACAGTTCTTAGATATGATTTTTTCCGTAGGGGGTTTGACTCTCACAAGATGTTTTCGGAAAGTCGAGTCGCTCCTGAATACTATCTTTATGTCATATGGATTACATATTCTTTGGATTTTTTCCGATAAGCCCTTCATATATGGTATACAAACTGTGGTGAGTTCTCGGGTGGTGTCCTTTGGTGCTGCGTCTAGATTTATTGGACAAAGTACATCTGAAGAAGGTCTTCGAGCCATACCTTTAGTTGACGACATGTCTCACCTGTGTATACTTTTCCACACTTACATGATGTTATATGGATTACATATTCTTTGGATTTTTTTTTCTTTTAGACTAGCCCTTCATATACGGTATGCAAACTGTGGTGAGTTTTCAGGTGGTGTTTTTTTTTTTGGTGTTTGGTCTAGATATCTTGGAGCTGATGCCATGGTCTCAGGATAGTTGTTTCGGTTGAGGGTTTCTCTCTAGCTGTTTATTTCCTCGTGATATTCATTGTTGTTACATATTGTCTTTGCTCGATGTTGTAGGCAGCGGACGATCCTTTCTTTACATTATATGGCTGGTAGGATTTGAAATTTAGATATTGTCCAGTGAAAGTTAGCTTTCGATATACAAATGATCTAAACCCCTGATCAGTGCCAGTTATCAACACATCTAGGAAGGATAATGTGTTATTATTAGGGGTGGGACGTAATGGGTGAAAATTTCAGATTCATGCGAGTAGTATTTTTTGTGTTCATTTATACATAAATAACACTAAACAATCAAACATTTTGAAAATTTTGCAAAATTCAGAAGGTGCAGGCCAAAAAATAGCCGTTAGAGCTCCACGGGACTCAAAATCCATCATTTTTCGGTGAAAAAGTGGTTTCATGCGACATTGCAGGTCCTAAAACATTCTCAAAAGCTATGAATGGATATAGATGGTTAAATCTGATATAGTACTTGAATTTAGGACCATTTTCAGGCTGTGAAAGGGTTTTCATGAATGTAAAATAGCCAAAAACTAGTGGCCTGCACCTTCTGAATTTTGCAAAATGTTCAAAATGTTTGATTGTTTAGTGTTATTTATGTATGAATGAACACAAAAAAATACTACTCGCATGAATCTGAAATTTTCACCCATTACGTCCCACCCCTTCTGAATTTTGCAAAATTTTCAAAATGTTTGATTGTTTAGTGTTATTTATGTATAAATGAACACAAAAAAATACTACTCGCATGAATCTGAAATTTTCACCCATTACGTCCCACCCCTATTATTATGTTCCTTTTCCATAGATGGACAGATAGAGTTCGCATGGTCTAGTAATGTTTGAACATCTTCCTGGTGAGGCCAGAGTATGAATGTGTCATCCACATATCGTAGCCGCATCATTGGCTTTAGTGGTGTTGATCCTAATGCAATCTTCTCAAAGTATTCCATGTATATGGCTCTTACTGGTGAATGCTGGGAAAATGTTGTTTCTTTTTCCAACAAACCATAGCCGTTAGAATTTAAACTATGTGATGTCTTTAAATCGGTACAGACCCGAATTAATACGAAAATGGAAACCCTAACTCTAACCCAGGGGCAGCACCTTTTCAGAATGAGGGCCAGATGAGACTTTTGGAAGGAGATCGCGGGCCGGAGTGAAAAACGAAATCTCAGAATTACAATATTTTGTTTACATGAATAAATTGTACAAAAATTGCATTGAACACTCTACAAATCTGATATTTTTTTCTCAGGAGACTTCTGTATGTGATGTCATAAAAGGCGCCGACGAAGAGCCATTTTGGAATCATAAAAAATAATGACGGTGGAAGTAGCAAGTTGATCCAGCATTCGTTTTGACAAACCTCACATAGGTTCTGTTTTATGCCCTTTCCTCGTCTCTCGTTTCCTCTTTGCTTCTCTTTTTCTATTTTTATCTCAGGCCAAGGATTTGAAATTAATAGTTAAAGAAAAATGAAAATATACATGCATCATCGCTCGCTGATATTTATACATTTTTATCCCACTGTAAGTCTTAATTGAAACCTACTTTTACGTCTATGTCACAAAATGATAGGAGTTTTACTGGGAGGTCCGCGGACTGGATTGCAATAATAAAGCATAACAGGGTGGCGGGCCAGACGTTAAGCCTTCGCGCGCCGGATGTGGCCCGCGGGCCGGAGGTTGCCCGCCCCTGCAACCCTAGCCCGACTAAACATTCTTTCTATTTACACAAAGACATCACATATTTTGAATTCTAACGACTATGGTTTGTTGGGAAAAAAGAACGACAACATTGTTTACGCCATTCACCAATAAAAGCCATTGTCAAGATACACCTAAAGAAGGTGGGACGTTACATCGGCCGAAACGTTGTGAAAATAACACCCAAGATGAGAACAGTAGTACGAACTATCAAAATAATACACATTTTTAAATATTTGTAAATGGTAAATTTGATGCAATCATGGCCATCCCTACTACAGGCCAGGCAATCGTGCAACTGGGGTCTTTTACTGGGGGCCATGTGAATTTTCTTAAATATTCGATATAGAAGTTGCAAACAAAGGTAAAATTCCTCTGTGAGATTAGTTTGATGTTTTTATGTGTTTTACATACCAAATAAGAACCACAATGAGCTAATTGATACATTTGACAATTATTGACAAATTCCTATAAATGAAGAGACAGGTAATTTTGAATAAACAAAGGCAAATGCATATTTCAATGAAGAATTTTTATTTCAATGTTAGATTTTTTTTAGAGAATTTGTACTTATGTCAAAAGATCATTACTTGTATATTGTGGTTAAAAAGAAAAAAAGGATCCGCACCAGTTGATGATATAGTTTGCAACTTCTATATCGAATATTTAAGAAAATTCACATGGCCCCCAGTAAAAGACCCCAGTTGCACGATTGCCTGGCCTGTAGTAGGGATGGCCATGGATGCAATACAAGTATGGGAATCGCACTCTCCTGTTTGTTGGACACGTTTTAAACGCGTTAAAACAGGGAAACGCAGGTTGATTGACTGGCAGATCACCTTAAAGAAGATTAATATAATTTTCAATGAAAATAATCATATGTTTCAATCGTGACTGAAGGGGGTTTTCAGATAAAGACTTAGTAGGATACAAAAGTTCAGAGAGTCCCAAGAACGACCTGGAAAAAAAGTTGTTTGGTCTTTCAGAAGATATTAGACATTCGTGTTCATTTCGGTTGGCACCGTGTGCGTTTATGTGTGTGTAAATGAGATAGACATGAAGATGTGTGTGTTAGTGTGCCTGTTTTTTTAGTGAGAGAGTGTTTGCGTCTATGAACGTGTGTGTGTGTGTGTGTGTGTGTGTGTGTGATTCACTAGCCGAACAGTATCTCGTGGATGTCCCTCGACATGTGTTTATCAGGGGTCTTCGCCCTCAAAGGGGTCCGGGCAGGATTGTGCCGTACGCACGCGTGTTGTCTGTGAAAGAAAAAGAAAAGGAAAAATAGGAAGAAATATGCAGTATTTGGGTTTTTATACTACGCGAGGTTTGTGGAATTAATATATCCTGCACAATGTGATTATATATGGAAGTGAAACCTGGCCAGTAAGGGTTTGAGGACATGCGTTGCATGAAGGGAAATGATATGGATATAATACGATGGATGTGTAATGTGAGTCTCAAAAACAGGGTTAGATCTGACGAGCTTAGAGAAAAACTAAATGTGGACAGTACATGGAGACGTGTGCAAGACAGAACAGGAGACTCCGATGGTATGGCCACTCTGAAAGAATGGATCAGAGTTTCTGAGTTAGTATGTGTAGAACGATTGGCGTAGCAGGGTCAGCCCCCAGAGGAAGGCCAAAGGTAGCATTGGGGGAAGTGATAAGGATGGACTTGAGACAAAGAAGGATAAATAAAGACCTGGCCAGAGATAAGTTAGTTCGGAAGTCAATTTCTAAAAGCCGTCCAACACATGCCAGCCTGTAAAATGGACGTTAAACCGAATATCATGATGATGATGATGATGATGATGGGTGTGATTGGTTGAAATAAACTGATTTTAGTTTGAATCCAATCGAGAGTCACTGGTACTACCAGATCAGGCTGTCTGAAGATACAAGCTTTGTGACCAAAAATGCACCAAATATTGATGTTATTGGTTTTTTTCTTTCACTTTTGAACAACTCAATCATGTTTTTTAGCTCCTTACATCAAGTGGCTTCATGCCTTGTCTGGAGCGATTTCCATTAAAAAAACGCACATTACTGTTACCTACTTGCTGATTTGATATATATATATATATATATATATATATATATATATATATATATATATATATATATAAAAACGCGAACGTTGGGCCCGTTTCTCTCTCTAATTATGAAGTCAAAAAGCCCTATTTCAAGTTGGCCTTTTAGTCGGGATCAAAGTGTAGTATCTGTTCCGATGGTTACTGCACCCCATAGACTGGTATGGTCTTGGCCTTTGGGGCTTGATTTACGCCGGTCTATGGGTTTGTCCTGTGCAGTTCTAGGAGGTACACCGTCCCAGGCTTTGCCTTCTCACCCTTTGAGAAGGGGTTAGTTTATTGCTAATCGCCTGAGGCGCCCCTACCGGGGAATGCCGACGGGGCTGCCCAGGCATTTTTTGTAGGCCAGAGTGCTCACCTTCTCGGGCGCTGGCTTTTCAAATCCCATTTTCCCGACCTTGTGTCACATCTTACCTTGTGGGAGGAAGATAAATAACTTCCTGACTTGAAATGCACCAAACATTGCTGTTATTGTTTTTTTTCCTTTTCCTTTTCACAACTCGATCATGTCCCGCAAAGCTAAGAAAAAAAAACAATATTTTTTCTTTACAAAACAACCAAACGAAACACCATGAATACATATTTGAACATATAAAACAACCTGAAAAGGGTTGATAGGCCGTAAAACTAAACAACCAACAAAACACCATGAAAAAATATTTAAAGATATAAAGAACTTGAAGCATAAAAACTTTTATCAAAATGACCGGATTTGGCATTAAATAACCTGAAAAGGGTTGATTTGCCGTAGAACAAAACAACCAAACCAATTGACAGTCAGTACGTAAGAACAACATTCATTGCCGCTGCTACTTCGAGCACACACATTAAAACTCTGCCCTGGTGGGGAGGTAAGTAAATAAGGACAAATAAGTGAAGGGGAGGGAAATGGGGTTATACGAAGTAAAAAAAAAAAAGGGGTAGACTGGTCCGAATTGCAGATAGAAACCCCTAATAATAACGATAATCGTCATATGGAAGACATGGAAGGAAGCTGAGGGAAGAATAAAAAGAAAGCTTTTATAAATAAGATAACAACAACCATAATGCAACCGTCCTTTTCCTCTTCCGGTTCCGGTTCCCTCTCCTCCACCTTCACCTCTTCCCCCCCCCCCCCCCCGACTTCCTGTTTCCCATGTCTTTTAGCTTTCTATAGTTGAACTCAAGATGCTTTTAGTCAATAACCGCCGACAAGGGTCGTCGGCCCCCACATTTTAAAACCAAAGGAAAGGAAAAATAAGAAAGACCACACACACACACACTTCCCGATTTGAAGACCCCACCACCACCACCACCACCATACGTTTTTTTGCATAATCCCGACGTGGGGCTGCAAAAAAGATGGGGCCTTCTTGTACGCCACGGGTTTCTGTTTTATTTACACACAACGACCCGCATCCGTAAGTCATCTTAGGTTTCCTGACATAACAGACCTGAGGTATCTCTGCCCCGTGCGCCGCCATCTTAGATGCTGGAAGAGTCGCGTCTACCAGCATCTTTCAGATGTGTCTCCAACCAGCCAAGGTTTCTTCTTAAACAAGGATCGCATTTTTCTTTCTTTTTCTTTCTTTTTCTATTTTTTTTTGTCATTATTATAAGTAGTAGTATTAGTATTATTATTATTATTAGTAGTAGTAGTAGTAGTAGTAGTAGTAATAGTAGTAGTATAAGTAGTAGTTGTTGTTGTATACCTCTGTCTATGCGTAATTTTTTTTCTCTTTTCCATTTATTTTCATTTTCTCCTATTCTGCACTCTTTCCCTCTCTCTTTCTTTCTCCTACTCCCCTCTCTCTCTCGTTCTTTCTTTTCTCTCTCTCTTTCTCATTCTCTTTCGTCCCCTCTCTCTGTCTCTGTCTCTGTCTCTGTCTCTCTCTCTCTCTCTCTCTCTCTCTCTCTATATATATATATATATATATATATATATATATATATATATATATATATTTGTCTTTCCTTCTCTCTCTTTCCTTCTTTCTTTCTATTTATTCCCCCCCTCTCTCGCGCGCACCTTTTCTTTTCTCTCTCTCTTTCTCATTCCTTTTCGCTCTCTCTTTTTTTTTTCTCTCTCTCTCTATATATATATTTATCTTTCCTTCTCTCTTTCCTTCTTTCTATTTCTTCCCCTCTCTCTCCCCTTTCTTCCCCCCTCTCTCCCCTTCTTAATCTCTTCTTCTTGATTTTAATACGGCCTCTTTATGCAATCTACTAATTTCCCGCCATTTTCTCCATTCTATTGTGCATTAGTTTCCCCCTTTCTTTTTCTTTCTTCTATTATTATTAGTAGTTGTAGTAGTAGTAGTAGGATTCTATCTACCTGTAAACTTTTTCTTCTTTTCTCTTTTTAATCTATTTTTATTTTCTCATATTTTACTATCTCTCTTCTTTTTTTCTCTTTTCTTCTTTTTCCTCCTCTCTTCTTTTTTCTCCTCTTTTCCTCTTCTTTTTTCCTCCTCTCTCTTTCTTTTTCCACGTCTCTCCTTCGTTTCCTCGTTTTTCCTCCTCTCTTCTTCTTTTTCTTCTTCTTGCTCATCTTCTATTCTTCTTTTTCCTCCTCTCCTTATTTTGTCCTACTCTCTTTTTATTGTTGTTGTTCTTGTTCTTTTTCTTCTTCTTCTTCTTCTTTTCCTTTTTCTTCTTATTCTTCTTCTTCTTCTTCTTTTTATTGTTGTTGTTGTTGTTCTTCTTCTTCTTCTTCTTTTTCTTCCTCTTCTTCTCTCGTCTTCTTCTCCTTCTAAGCGACGCCATCTTAAATGCTGGGATATCTGCGTCTACCTGCATGATTGAGACTAATCTCCAACCAGCCATTGCTTCGTCTAAACCAATGACCCCATTTATTATTATTGTTTTTGTTTCTAGTTCTATGTGGTCCTTTGAGGGCATTTGTCCTTTTCTTGTAGAAGACGTCCTGCGACACGGGGGACAAACGGATATGCGTTAGCGGCTACGTTGTCATCTGTGGGTTGCCTTTTTGAAAAATGGCGGTTGGCGTGCCGTTACGTTAGATGCGACGCAAAAATGACGGCCACCATTTTGTTGTTCTTAATGTGCCGACATCTTATTCAGCTATGGAAGATTCACCACTTTTAAGCATTTGTCGAGGGCAGCGTTCATTTTCTTTTTTTTCCTTCTTATTTTTCCTCCTTCTTTTCTTTTTCTCCATTTGCTTTCTCTTTTTCCTCTTCTATTTTTCTTTTTTCTTTTCTTTTTCTCCATTTTCTTTCTCTTTTTCTTCTTCTATTTTTCTTTTTTCTTTTCTTTTTCCTCTATTTGTTCTTTTTCTCTTTCGACTTCTTTTTTCTTCTTCTAATGTTTCATATTCTTTTTCTCTTAGTTTTTGATTTTTCTGTACTTTTTCCGTTTTTTTTTTCTTCCTTTCCTTCTTTTTTCTCGTCGTCTTCTTCCTTTTTCTTTTTTCGTCTCTTTCCCCCTTCCTCCTCTTCTTCTTCCTCCTCCTTATTTCCTTTTTCTTTTTCTCCTTCTATTAATCTTTATTCTTCTTTTTCGCTTTCTCCCTCTACTCATTCTTCTCTTTCTTCTTCTTTATTTGTCATCTTTCTTTTTAATCTCGTTGTCTCACCATTCTCTTTCTTTTTGTTTCTTTTTTCTTTCCCTTTTTCTTTTCCTCTTCTTTTTTTCTTTCCCTCTTCCTCTTCTCTTTTTCTTTCCATTTTCCTCTTCCCTTTTTCTTTCCCTCTTCCTCTTCTCTTTTTTTCTTTCCCTTTTCCTCTTCTGTTTTTTCTTTCCCTCTTCTCTTTTTTCTTTCCCTCTTCCTCTTCTCTTTTTTCTTTCCCTCTTCCTCTTCTCTTTTTTCTTTCCCTCTTACTCTTCTTTTTTTCTTTCCCTTTTCCTCTTCTCTTTTTTCTTTCCCTCTTCCTCTTCTTTTTTCTTTCCCTTTTCCTCTCCTTTTTCTCTTTCCCTCTTCCTCTTCTTTTTTTCTTTTCCTCTTCTATTTTTTATTTCCCTCTTCCGCTTCTTTTTTCTTTCCCTTTTCCTCTTCTATTTTTCTTTCCCTCTTCCTCTTCTCTTTTGTCTTTCCCTTTTCCTCTTCCCTTTTTCTTTCTCTCTTCCTCTTCTCTTTTTTCTTTCCCTCTTCGTCTTCTTTTTGCTTCCTCTTTTCCTCTCCTCTTTTTCTTTCCCTCTTCCTCTTCTCTTTTTTCTTTCCCTCTTCCTCTTCTCTTTTTTCTTTTCCTCTTCCTCTTCTTTTTTACTTTCCCTTTTCTTCTTCTCTTTTTTCTTTCCCTCTTCCTCTTCTCTTTTTTCTTTCCCTCTACCTCTTCTCTTTTTTCTTTCCCTCTACCTCTTCTCTTTTTTCTTTCCCTCTACCTCTTCTCTTTTTTCTTTCCCTCTTCTTCTTCTCTTTTTTCTTTCCCTCTTCTTCTTCTCTTTTTTATTTCCCTCTTCTTTTTTTTCTTTCCCTCTTCCTCTTCTTTTTTTTCGTTTCCCTCTTCCTCTTCTTTTTTTCTTTCCCTCTTCGCTTTCCCTATTAACTCCATTTTCTATTCTTCCTCAACCTATTTTCACCAACTATCAGCAAATTAGAAACGGTTTTTGTTCCAATACGTGATCTACTGTTCTGTTTAGATTCCAATATGTTAGCGTTCGGATAAGGGGTAGGGTCCCTATTTACTTGCCTCTCCGCGAGGGCAAAGTTAGACACAAGGTCGGTTTTTAATGCGAGAAAATTCAGCTCCCCCAAAAATGAGAACTCTGGATTGGAACAGGGATTTCGCCTCTACTGACCGGAGACATAATAGGCTAAGTAAAGCATCAGAACAGATACCACACTTTGTTTCTAAGTGTAAAGCCAAGAAAGAAAGAGTTAGGGTTAATAAGCAGATCACACAGACTTAGGGTTAGGGTTAGTTAGTTAGCTAGTTCGTTAAGGACTTCGACCTTCACCAAAAGACTGGGGAAGAAAATTGATGCTGCTCTTAACATCATCTGGAGACAGCACCCCACGAGAGAGAGCAACTCTATGGACAGTTCCCTCAGATTTCAGCCCTGATCAGAGAGAGAAGAACCAGATTTGCTGGAGGGTTAAAGATCAAATCATCAGCGATGTTCTTTATGTGGATGCCAAAATAAGGATGTGGCTCAGTGGGTAGACTGCACAGAACCTACATCAAACAACTAACAGAAGACTCACAATGTACCTATGAAGACCTAGCAGGTGTGGTGGAGGATAGGGAGAGATGGCGTGAGAGAGTCAGGAGGATCCGTGACACCACCACAACTAGATGATGATGATGATGATGATGATGATACTCAAATTCGAGGAGACTTATGCTTTTGTTTATTTTTACACTAATGAATCACAACTCATCATCATCATGTAGAACACATTACCATGCGACTGCTTCCCTGCAGACTACAACATAGTCGTCTTCAAATCTAATGCCCAACAAATACTTGTCATAAACCGTCCCCCATAGGTCATAATCATCATCATCATCATCATCATCGGTTTAACGTCAGTTTTACATGCTGGCATGTGTTGGGCAGCTTTAAGAAATCGACCCCTGAACTAACCTATCTCTGAGGATAGAGAGAGATCGCGTGAGAAAGTCAGGAGGATCCGTGACGCTACCACAAGTAGATAATGATTTAAGGTTAGCTGTTAGTTAGTTAGTTACTATGGTTAAGGTTAGCTGTTAGTTAGTTACTAAGGTTAGGGTTAGCTGTTAGTTAAGTTTAGTTAGGGTTCGTTTGTTTAGGGTTGGTTGGGGTTAATGGATGTTAGGGTTAGTTATGGTCAGTTAGTTATGGTTAGTTAGTTATGGTTCGTTTATTTAGGGTTGGTTAGGGTTAATGGGTGTATCACATATTGGAATGTAAACAACTCTGCAGATTACACATCTCGGACACAATTGCATCAGGGAGGTATTTCATGAAGATTAGGAATAATAAATGTCCAATGATGACCCCTGGAGAAGGTTTCAGGGGCAGGGGACAACCTAAACTGGGATCTGCGCAGCGAGATGTCTGTTTACATTAGTTTTAAATTTATGCATGTCAGTACTGCCGGGGAAACACGGAGCGGGGAGGGAGTTCCAGAGGCCAGCAGTACGAGGAAAGAAGCTATTTGAGTAGAAAGCTCTCCGGCATCTGGGGATCTCCACAGTGACTGGATGAGATTTAGTTGATTGTCGAGTTGGTCTAGTTAATTTACGTCGAGGGGGCACCAGAGTAGCCAGTTCATCGGAGCATAATCCATTGAAGTATTTCTAAAACAAACATAAGGATGCTACATTGCGGCGATGGGACAGGGGCTGGAGCTTTGTTGACAGTGAGGGACCTATTAGGTTGGCGAATCTTTCTTGGACGTTGTCAAGGAGGGAGAGACTAGTAGATGATGCACCAGCCCAGATGTGGCAAAAATATTCCATGCATGGGCGGATGGTGGCTTTGTAGAGATAAAGGATAATGTCAGGTGTGAGGAGTTTACTAGCACGGTAGAAGGAGCCAACCTTCTTTGTGGCAGCCTTGGCAATATCTTCAATGTATTTGTTCCAATTCATGTTACCTGTGAAGGTTAGGCCGAGGAGTTTATACCGTTATTTCTTCTTTTTCTCTATTTACTCCATTTTTTTCTCCTCCCCCTCTTATCCCCCCCCCCTGTTATCCTCCAGTTATGGGTAAACTAGAAGCTAGTTTCGGTAGTAAATTACTCAGAAAAAGGTTTCATATGCCGTTAGGCAGATAAATACACAAAAGAACCTTTACTTTCAAACAAATCTTTATTTATTTATTTTTTCAAAATTCATTTTTTTTTCACTTCAAAACGTAAACCTTTTATCTCCCGTTCTACGGATCGTACCTCTTTTCTGACATTTTGTTTATATACCTTCCTACAGACTTTTCTTTTCTTTTTTCGCTTTCTCCTTTTACTCCAATCCCCCCCACTCATACTCAACTTATTCTCCTTCACATAGAAGTAAACTAGAAACTCGTTTTGGCATGAAATTACTCCAAAAGGTTTGATGTGCCGTTAAGCAAATAAATAATTAAAAAAATAAAAAAACGTATACTTTCAAACAAATCTTTCATTTATTTATTTTTATATTTTTTTTTCAAAATTCATTTTTTTCCTTTCAAAATGAAACCTTTTATCTTCCGTTCTACGGATCGTACCTCTTTTCCGCCATCTTGTTTTTATACCTTATTACGTTTTAAACAACAACCGGAAAGATGTCGTCCTTTTCGGTTAGAAATATCCAACCTTTTTCGCAAATGCATTTGTTATTTTAAAGCCATTATCTTCGAAAACGAAAACCCCCGACAGATAAAAAGCCGAGAGAAGGAGATCGGTCTCCATTTGGAAAACCAAAAAATCATGAGGGTATTTCCGGCTTGCATTTCTTTGGAACATTCTTGTCGGATAAGTTCTCGGATTTTTATTGCAGACTTGCCTTCTGTTGGTCCGTCACGCTTTCGTTTGGAAACAAATCTTCATCACTAAGCACTCATATTGAATGGACGCATCTTAATTTACATGCGTCACAACATCACTATAAGAGACTCTGTTAAGTTTAAAATAGCATTTTGTTGGTCTGTCAAGCTTATGTTTAAAATAGCATTTTGTTGGTCTGTCAGGCTAATGTTTGAAATAGCATTTATTTTGTCAGGTTTGGTTTGAAATGGAATTTTCTTTTCTCTGACACGCTAAGATTTGTAAATGACATTTTCTTTGGTCTGTCAGGCTTAGGTTTGAAATGACCTTTTCTTTGGTCTGAGACGTTTAGACTTGTAAATGGCATTTTGTTTGGTCTGTCAGACTTAGATTTGTAAATATCATTTCCTTAGGTCTGTCAGACTTAAATTTGTAAATATCATTTTCTTTGGTCTGTCAGACTTAAATTTGTAAATATCATTTTCTTTGATCTGTCAGACTTAGATTTGTAAATATCATTTTCTTTGGTCTGTCATACTTAGATTTGTAAATATCATTTTCTTTGGTCTGTCAGACTTAGATTTGTAAATATCATTTTCTTTGGTCTGTCAGACTTAGATTTGTAAATATCATTTTCTTTGGTCTGTCAGACTTAGATTTGTAAATATCATTTTCTTTGGTATTTCAGACTTAGATTTGTAAATATCATTTTCTTTGGTCTGTCAGGCTTTGGTATGAAATGCGATTTTCATCACTTAAATGTGCAGATTGAATGGACGCCTCTCATTTGAGATACGTCTAATTATCTAAAAGAAAAATCCCTGTCTGTTAGTTTGTCCGTCTCGTTTAAGTATAAAATAGTATTAGTGTCCATTTTTTTCCTAATCTGTCACCGCTTATTCAGGTCAAAAGCAACTCGAGGATTATGGTTAAAAAGATGGAATAAGTGTCAGTCTAGAGATGAAGAATATCATGAGAGGATTGAAAATGATGAAGAATATCATGAGAGGATTGAAAATGATGAAGAATATCATTTATTACATGTACAAAATCTGCGACACTGGCATGTTGATGTTATTGATCAACAGCTATTATAAACTGAGATCTCATCAGGAAGAGTTAGAATCCGATCTTATCTTTAGGTCAGATCTCAGTTTATAATAGCTGTTGAACGATAACATCGACATGCCAGTGTCGCAGATTTTGTGCATGTCTGTGTAAATAAAAATAATCATATATATATATATATATATATATATATATATATATATATATATATATATAATTAATTCAGAAACCACCAGTCTCATGATTATCGTCCTGGCGAGAAGAAATAATTTATAACGTGAAATGATTGGATTTTTTGGCTTGAGTTATTTCTTTCTAAATTATAAATTTTTTTTTAAATTGGCGGTTCAAAATTTAATATAAAAACCATATTGGTTCGTAAAGATGATGAATTTAAATAATAAAAAACTTTAAACGCAACGGAGCTAAATCGATGTTAGGATTAAGAAAACAAGTATGCTATAGAGATTATAACGAAGAAAAAGGTGAAATTTTAAAAATATTAAATAGAGACTACATTAAGTCCAAGAAGATTTTCTATTTGTTTACAAAGAGAACGTCGCAGAGACTTAATGTAAACAGTTTCTAGAATCTGCATGTGTAAAGGGGGAGTGTGACTTACTGAGAATGGAGACTAAATCAACACTAAAATTTGAGGCAAAGGAACGGTTATTTATAAGATGTTCAGCGATGGAAGACCCGTATGTATTATTTAAAACATCAATTGGTAAATAATTTGAATGGCGAAATTTTGTTGCGACGTGTTGTTTGACCCGCATGTCTAATGTTTGCGACGTCCTCCCTCCATAGTGCTAACTGCAACTACATTTAAATAAATAAATAATTAAATTATTAGTGTTGTGGAAGGGGGGACAACATATTTTCGAATCGACGTAAAGATGGGTCTGGTTGAAAAAAACAATTTGTGTCTTCGAGGCAAAAGAAACCTTTTTTCATCAGACCCATCTTGACGTTCCTGTGCTTCGGAAAAAATAATTAAAAGAATCGATTTTTGAAATCAGAACGTAGACACGATTTTTTTTCCGAAACCGATTCCGATACCACAAACAGTTCCGATTTTTGTCCGATTCACGATTAATCGTTTCAATACTACACAACTTAAGTTATGGGCTTAGAAAAGTGTTTCATTTTATTGTATAATCGTTTATTAAATAGTTTAACGACTTATACAGGGTGGGCCAAAATAAGGGTCCTATCTTTAAATTTGAATAACTTGAATTTGAATAACTTCCACAAAATAAAAGTTAAACTCACCAAACTTTATGTGTGTGTAGACTGACCCTTCCGAGATTTTTTGAAATAAACAAAACAAATTTTAGCCGAAAAACACTTCTTAAAACTTACAAAAACTAAAGTATTGTTTTTTACACTGTTTTGAGTTTTTTAAGCAAAAATAATGTTTTCTAAATGAGGGTACGTTCCTTAGGGCTAATACGGCTCATGCTTGCTTCGGAAGGGGTCCTTTACTTATTCTAAAAAAAAATTTTTTTAAATCAATAAATAAAAAAGTTATGAATTTTTAAAAATAGGACCCTTATTTTTGCCCACCCTGTATTAAACTACTTTCTTATTTTTTCTTCTGGTACATTAATCCCGAGCTACGACAGGGTCTGCCATGATGGATTTCTGTCTCCACTTGACCCAATCACAGGCTTGATCCGGGTGAAGGCCGGTTTTACCGAGATCTTTATGCCGGGGGTCTGCCCATCTCATCATCGGGCTTCCTCTCGGTCGCTTCCCGACGACTTTTAATACAAAGGCAAGTTTCGCAACTCTGGCATTGTTGGCCCTCAGCACATGTCAAACAATCTGAGCCGCCATTCCCTAATATTGCCCTCATTCGTTAGGTTTAACTACTTTACTAGGGAGAAAAATGTGGATAAACTTAAATGAAACCTTAAAGATCGTTAATGGGATTGCTAACGTGGCATAATGAGTGGATTGGTTTAATAATTAAATTTCAACTTTTTTCGAGCACTCTTGCAAAAAATTGGTGTATGTTCACTTTATTAACACATTTGAACTTGATCAATTTATATATATATATATATATATATATATATATACATATATATATATATATATATATATGAAGAAGAATGGAAAGGAATTAGAGAAGCAAAAGCCAAATCATAATTCAATTCAATTGCTCAGAGCAAGGTATATTCCGCAAAAAGGCAATTTATTCAAGTTAAATTTCCCTTAAGCCAGGCTTTTCAAAGATCAAAATCTTATCATCAGAGGAAGTCGCTGGGATAGATAAGTTGGCAAAGGCCAAGATTTAAAATTTGAAAAAATAAAATAAAAGTTGTAGGGGGAAGAAACACAGAGCGAAAATTCAGCCCGGATGCAAGCAAATGTCCGATTGCTAAAAAGTCCGGTGTCGAAAAGTCCAGCGGAGAGAATGAGATGTAGATAGGTAGGACGTTAAAAGGCCCGAAAGGTTGAGAGAGAGGATTCAAAGTTAAATTCCAAGAAGCCACAACTTCAGGTGCGGCGAAAATATAAAATCCAGAGGGTAAAATGTCCAATAAGAGGTACGCTCGTGGATGCAGGCAGGCTCAGAAGAGAGTGAGGTGGAAAATATTCGCCATTAACAATACTTCAAGGAAAATTTAACTTAAATAAATTGCCTTTTTGCGGAATATACCTTGCTCTGAGCAATTGAATTGAATTATGATTTGGCTTTTGCTTCTCTAATTCCTTTCCATTCTTCTTCATATCTACCTGCTCTATCCTGGATATTGAGCTGTATACTCTTCACAATAGGTTTTACTTTTCCTAAAAGTTCGCTTTTAGTGCACCACCTTATATATATATATATATATATATATATATATATATATATATATATATATATATATATTATAAGTCAGTTTCCTATTATATTCCAATAACCATGTTTTTATTTTATTATTTTTACTTTTTATTTTTTCACATTTCCAAAAAACATAACATTTCTGTGAGATATATTTATTACGGTCCGTTTCATTTGTCTTGTGCCAAACAACATTTTTATGTCAATATCGTCTCTGCAACATTACAAAATCATCAGAAAAATTCACAAAGAGTACAAAGGTCTTGGATTAAAGTGTCTTGAAAAAACCTACACTATACAGTGGTTCATTTTTGGGTGAAACCAAACAAAAAAAAAAATATATATATATATATATATATATATATATATATATGGGAAATGAAAAAGGAAAAACCAAGAGATATTTTTTATATATTCATCAACGTTTCGTCTTCATTATAAGACTTCCTCAGGATGATAATTTGAAGAAAAATGTAATACAAGTACATCGAAATTTGGGTTTGGCATTATGGAGAAATGAAGGAAAGTAGTAGCCGTGGCTACTGTGAGCGCTGGAGGAGAGTCCAGACTGCGAGAAGTCAGTGGTGGCAAAGAATCAAATGAACATGGAAAGCTTTGAGTGGGTACCGTTGAGGCAGCAGTGAAATGGGGGGGGGGTGAGAATATAATTGAACTTGCCTTATATATATAAGTTCAACCTTTTCTTTTCGACCAAGAATTGTCCATAGTCTGACTAAACTTTGTAGATTATGTTTCGTATCGTTGTCGGCCAAACGAGAAAATGGCTGATTCTGTTGTTGGCATCGGGGTTCCCCAGGGAGGGGGGGGGGGCTGAAGTTCCCCAACACTGAAAGCGGTCCTATTCGAACTCGGTACGTCCGGGTCGGCAGTCCGCGTCGTTAATCACTACACCACCGTGAAGACGGATCTAGTACTTATCCCCTCCCACCGCGGGAAAGTTTGACACAAGGTCAGAAAGTGGGGATTTAGAGGCAGTGTACTCTGACCTACATAAAAAATTTTTTTATGGAAATCGCTCTAGACAAGGCATACAGCCACTTGATGAAAAGAGCTAAAAAAATACTACTTCAAGGTCAAACACTAGCCAACGACAAGTGTTAGATGAATAGATTTTGACGCAGAAAACAGCAATTCTTCCCCCTTGGTCAGAAACATTGCTTATGGAATGTGAGGACTGAAGGACAAAATAAGGGAAGCAAGAGTTACCAGGCTGCGGAAAGTTAATCAAGATCCACTTTCTACTACTACTACTACTACTACTACTACTACTACAATAATAATAATAATAATAATAATAATAATAATAATAATAATAATAATAATAATTATTATTATTATTATTATTATTATTATTATTATTACTTTTATCATTATTATTTTTATTATTATTATTATTATTTTTTTAGTAGTCTCAACTTTTGGATGTTTTTAGTTGGAGTTTTCTTTTTTGAACATCAAGTGAATTCCCTTGACGTTAGAAATGCAAGCTGAACCTTAGCACTTTCGCTGTTCCTAACAGGCAAGCCTTTTGCAGAATTGGAAAATAAATTATTTCGCCAATCTTTAAAAGCCATTAATGATATCATCATCATCATCATCATCATCATCATCATCATCATCATCATCTATATTAATACAATAGCGTGTGTGTTCGTGTGTCACGCTTCCGGCAAAAGCTCTGCGCATGCGTGCCGCACCTAGATTTTGAAAAGCATTCATGACAGTTAGTTTTCGTAATGTTTCAGGTATTTCCCTTCTGCGCAACGGTTAGCGACGTAGGATTTTGACGTCGGCCCGATAGGTTTGTAGTTCGATTCCAACCAACCTCAAATTTTTTTTTCTACATCGAAGGGGAGGAAGGGAGTAAGGTAGGGAGGGGACGACCGGGAAGACACATATTAATATGATAGCATGTGTGTTATTTTGTGTGTCACGCTTACATCAAAAGCAACGACCTTCCGAATCTTTGTATGCTACTCATGAATTGGAGCCAAATTTAATTTAATCTAAAGCATTTACAAAGTAATGTATAGGTTAGGAATAAGATAATTAGTATTGAAAACAACATTTCGTGTAATTTACACGGGTCCCACTAGTTGTTGTTGTTGGTGTTGTTGTTATTATTATTATTATTATTATTATTATTATTATTATTATTATTATTATTATTATTATTATTATATATATATATATTTTTTTTTTACTCACTTGGAGTTTTCAAATAAATCATTAACAATGGTTGCACACTGACAATAACCAGTGGGGTTCCCCTGGAGTCTGAGTGACAACAAGTCTCCTAAGATTTTCAGCATTCTCAACGTCTTTAGATAACCACTTCAATTTATGTTGCGTTATCGCAACAGCCATTTACCAACGTTTGTCTTCTCTGGAATTTCAGTGACAATAAGGTCCACTTATTTTCACAGCTCCGTTGGCTAACCCCTTTTCAAAGCGCGAGAAGATAAAGCCTGGGAGGAACAGACGTATACATAAACAGACAAAGATATATGTGTGCGTGTTTGGACGGGGGGGGGGGAGAAATACTGTCCTCGCCGTCAGTTTCGTGTTTCCCTTCTAACTACTTCACCCTTTGACCCCATTTAATACCTCGTCTTTTTTGTTGGCCAATTTTTTGCCTTTAATTTTTCTTTTCTTTTTTTTATCCTCCCTAGAAAAATCCATCTTTCTTTCATATCAAGGTTCCTCCTCCCTCCCCCTGCTTCCGAACGCCATTTTTTTTTTTCGTCGGCCAATCAACAAAACTAAACTCTCAATTTAAACGCTTCCCCCTTTTTTATTCGCGTCAACGAAGCGCTAATTACTCCTTTATTGAGACGACAAACCGCCATCTTCCGCGTCTCTTTTCGATCGACCATTTTTTTTTTCTTTTTAAATGCCGTTTGCTTTTTCTTTTCTATCGGTTTTATGCTCACCCACAAAACGTCACGTACCCACCTACCGACGTGTACGTACAGAATAAGGCCAGGGACAAAACGGGGCCAGGGTGGGGACAACATAATTTTCCATCCAAATTCATCCCTCCCCCCCATTTTTTTTTCGATTCTTCCGTCTTATTATTTTTCATGCCCAACTCTTTAACTAAAAGAGATTTCCTCTTCTTCGGACTGTTTCTTTTGGTGTTAGGATTAGGTACTGTTTCTTTTGGTGTTAGGATTAGGTACTGTTTCTTTTGGTGTTAGGATTAGGTACTGTTTCTTTTAGTGTTAGGATTAGGTACTGTTTCTTTTAGTGTTAGGATTAGGTACTGTTTCTTTTGGGGTTAGGATTAAGTACTGTTTCTTTTGGTGTTAGGATTAGGTACTGTTTTTTTTGGTGTTAGGATTAGGTGCTGTTTTGTTTGGTGTTAGGATTAGGTACTGTTTTTTTTTGGTGTTAGGATTAGGTACTGTTTTTGGGGGGTTAGGATTAGGTACTGTTTTTTTGGTGTTAGGATTAGGTACTGTTTCTTTTGAGGTTAGGATTAGGTACTGTTTCTTTTGGTGTTAGGATTAGGTACTATTTATTTTGGGCTTAGGATTAGGTACTGTTTCTTTTAGTGTTAGGATTAGGTACTGTTTCTTTTGGGGTTAGGATTAAGTACTGTTTCTTTTGGTGTTAGGATTAGGTGCTATTTCTTTTGGTGTTAGGATTAGGTGCTGTTTTTTTTTGGTGTTAGGATTAGGTACTGTTTCTTTTGAGGTTAGGATTAGGTACTGTTTTTTTTGGTGTTAGGATTAGGTACTGTTTCTTTTGGTGTTAGGATTAGGTGCTGTTTTTTGTTAGGTTAGGATTAGGTACTGTTTTTTTTTGGGTGTTAGGATTAGGTACTGTTTTTTTGTGTTAGGATTAGGTACTGTTTCTTTTGGTGTTAGGATTAGGTACTGTTTTTTTTTTTGGTGTTAGGATTAGGTACTGTTTCTTTTGGTGTTATGATTAGGTACTGTTTCTTTTGAGGTTAGGATTAGGTACTGTTTCTTTTGGTGTTAGGATTAGGTACTGTTTCTTTTGGTGTTAGGATTAGGTACTATTTCTTTTGGTGTTAGGATTAGGTACTGTTTCTTTTGGTGTTAGGATTAGGTACTGTTTTTTTTTTGGTGTTAGGATTAGGTACTGTTTCTTTTGGTGTTAGGATTAGGTGCTGTTTTTTTTGGGTGTTAGGATTAGGTACTGTTTTTTGGGGGTGTTAGGATTAGGTACTGTTTCTTTTGAGGTTAGGATTAGGTACTGTTTCTTTTGGTGTTAGGATTAGGTACTGTTTCTTTTGGGATTAGGATTAAGTACTGTTTCTTTTGGTGTTAGGATTAGGTGCTGTTTTTTTTGGTGTTAGGATTAGGTGCTGTTTTTTTGTGTTAGGATTAGGTACTGTTTTTTTTGGGTGTTAGCATTAGGTACTGTTTCTTTTGAGGTTAGGATTAGGTACTGTTTTTTTTGGGTGTTAGGATTAGGTACTGTTTCTTTTGAGGTTAGGATTAAGTACTGTTTCTTTTGGTGTTAGGATTAGGTGCTGTTTTTTTTGGTGTTAGGATTAGGTGCTGTTTTTTTTGGTGTTAGGATTAGGTACTGTTTTTTTTGGGTGTTAGGATTAGGTACTGTTTCTTTTGGGATTAGGATTAGGTACTGTTTCTTTTGGTGTTAGGATTAGGTTCTATTTCTTTTGGGGTTAGGATTAGGTACTGTTTCTTTTGGGATTAGGATTAAGTACTGTTTCTTTTGGGGTTAGGATTAGGTACTGTTTCTTTTGGGGTTCTGATTAGGTACTGTTTCTTTTGGGGTTAGGGTTAGGTACTGTTCTATCGATTAGATCTTTGCAATATTTTCATCGCGTCTTCCAATTGTCGACTGCTGCAATTTTCGTTTCGGCACCCTCCGGCGGTTTACGTAACCTACCAGAATGTGTCGATGAAAACGCGGTTCGTAAACTGCATAAGTACCATATCGTTTGACATGCGGCATAATCACGTTGACAAACCGGTTCTCGTTGAATCACCGAAGTTAAACGACGTTAGACCTAGTCAGTACTGAATGGGTGACCATTTGAGAATACAAGGTGCTTATCTCGACATTGTTTACAGTCGTCCTGGATTTCGCTTTGCGACTGAAATGAAACAGTGTTGATTCAGGAGAGGTGTGGTGGTGATTTCGCAACCCTTGCTTCACAAATACACGCATATTGCTTCTCAAGACTGAACGGAATTCAAGATATGGAAATTGTTTTAGGTTAGAAAAAGTGAGTGTGTAAAGCCAGTTAAATGTTGAAAAATAAAAGGCAAAATTACAAAATCAATTTCTTTCTGCTCTCTTCCTCTCCCTATTTTCTCTCTCTCCTTCTCTCTCTTTCTCTCCTTCTCTCCTTCTCTCTCTTTCTCTCATTCTCTCTCTCCTTCTCTCTCTCTTTCTCTCTCTCTTTCTCCCTCTCTCCTTCTCTATCTCCTTCTCTCTCTCTTTCTCTCTTTTTTCTCTCTCTTTCTATTTCTCTCTCTTTCTATTTCTCTCTCTCTTTCTCTCTCTCTCTCTCTCTTTCTCCTTCTCTCTCTCATTCCCTCTCTCTTTCTTTCTTTCTTTCTCCTTCTCTCTTTCTCTCTTTCTCCTTCTCTCTCTCTTTCTCTCTCTCTTCTCTCTCTCTTTCTCTCTCTCTTTCTCTCTCTCCTTTTCTCTGTTTATTAACAGCCAAAGGTAATAAAGAAAGGAAAGAATAAAAAGTTCGGAACAATCCATTATTAACAAGAGGGAATATCACCGCAAGAAGTAATACAGTTTAACCCAGAGAGAGAGAGAGAGACGAAATAAAGAGATAGGTTTTAATAATATTACTCCCGTAGTGATATCCTCTTTTATTTATGATAGACTCTTCAAATCTTTTTATTCTTTCGATAAGTTATTACCTTTGACTTTAAATAAACAGAGTGAGAAAAACGGAATCGAGAGTGATAGACGAAGTCTAAAATTAAAACAAGTAAAATGGAAGAATTTTCAAACATAACTCAATCCCAAAACTAAGTAATATTTTAGCATTTATTTTGTGTTACTAAAGTGCATAGGAAATTCATTAAGAAAAAAAACATTTATTAACTAAATGATATATATATATAGAGAGAGAGATATAAGATACATGAAGGAAGAGAGATAAATATGTACAAATAATAAATCTATTTCATCTTCGATTGTTCAATACAAGGTGTACTCGATAAAAACATGTTTATTTTTCTTTCCTTAATCCAAGGCTTTTCAAAGATTAAAATCTTATCATCAAAGGAAATACATAGATGGATAAGTTAGCAGTGGAAGAGACAAAATTCAAAATTTGAAAAAATATAAAGTAATGGAGAGTAAGAATGTGCGTGTAATAAAAGAATATGGAGTCTGTCCAGTTGGTGAATGAATATATATATATATATATATATATATATATATATATATATATATATATATATATATATATATATATATATATATAATTAACTTGTTACAAATATCCAGGGGGTATGAATCCGAAGGAAGTTGAAACCGGGTTTATGAGAGTGCTCAATGAAAATTCAGAGCAAAATATATATTTTTTGATTTTATTCCATTAGTTGCGACAAAACAAGTTTTGTTTCATTGGTGCAAATAGCGACCAACTCATCGGGCGGGCGAAGGAATTCAAATGGCATAAATTTTAACTTCAACTTTAACGGGAGATTGAAAATTGAAAATACATTGGAAGGGGAGGGGGACAGAGTTGGGGCTTTGTCTATAACGGTGACATGGGACATGAGGGGGGAGGACCCCAACAAGTCGTGTTTCAAATTATTACGTGGGAGGTTTTTCACGTGTCTGTGCTGTGATGATCTCAATTTCGGCCGGGGTGGGAGGAAGGGAGATGGAGCGACGGCCAGAGTGAGTTAAATTTAAAATGAGAATAAAATTATGATATATATATATATATATATATATATATATATATATATATATATATATATATATATATATATATGCAAACATTGTTGAAAATAACAAAGTTCGTCTGTTTAATTATACCTAAAATCGTATTACGTTAGGCAATTTAAAACCAGTGACAACATTTTAAAATGCTTAACGTAATGCGATTTTGTTCTGTGATGCCACTCCGGCGTTGCTTAATTTAAATTGTCAACGTCTTTCCTGGAACAAAGCGAAAACGTTCTCTGCGCGTTTCTCCACTGTCTTTAAAAAAATTTCTCTTCTTTCTCTAGCTTTTCTGTTCATTTGCTTTTGACACCTGAGGATGATTCGACGGAGAAACGAAAACGTTCGTGATACCTATGGAATATTTATCATTCTTTAAAAATTATTTTAATACCGAAGAGAGCATCAGAAAAATTGTGAAAAAAAAGTATTATTAAACAGACGAATTTTATTATTTTTAACAATGTTTGCATGAGAAAATGTTGCCTAAATACACTATATATATATATATATATATATATATATATATATATATATATATATATATAAACAAAGTTCCTCAAATGAAACAACACTCAAATCGAAAGACATTTCTTCAAATGGGTTTACATATCTGATGAGAGCAGACCACCGCTGGAAACGCGTTATATAAAATTATAAAATAACAAAATAATGAATAAATGTTGAAAAAACATTTTACAAATGTTGGTAGCCTTACTTCTTTACATATATACATATATATATATATATATATATATATATATATATATAAAATGGTTATGTCTAGCCACACTGAAGAGCTGTAATACAGCGAAACGGTCTGTCTGTGGATGACTAAAGTATACCCTTCTTTTATGGATTAAGCACTCAAACAAAACAAATGGAGCTCTCAAGCAATTGACAATGTTAACATTGAGATTTCGCTTACTCTCAGCAGGTGCTGGATGATAGCTAAGTGGTTAGAAGTTCCGACTGTCGTTTAGACGGTGCAATTTCGATCCCGGCTTGAGGCACTTGCTGGTCTACCCACATTGAAGTGCTGTAATACAGCGAAACAGTCTATGGGTGACTAATGTTCATATAGATAGGTTATAAAAAGTGTGGTTTTCTTCGTTTTTTTATCGCCGTCTGCTTTCTTCTTTTTCTTTGTCCTTTTTGGCTAAGATCAAAGTGTAGTATCTGTTCCGATGCATGCTACTTTCTGGATTCTTTTATATTTTATTGTTTTTAGATGCGGACATCGCACCTCTATTTATGACTATTTCCGTTTTACTTGACCTTTGTTTTTTAACATCTACTTGACCCTGTATACGTGTGAACACAAATAATCAAAGATCAAAGTGTAGTATCTGTTCCGATAGATGCTGCACCCCATAGACTGGTATTGTCTTGTCCTTCGGGGCTTGACTTACGCCGGTCAATGGGTCCGTCCTGTGCAGTTCTAGGAGGTCCACCCTCCCAGGCTTTGCCTTCCCTCTTTGGGGAGGAGTAAGTTTATTGCTTAGTGTCTGAGGCGCCCATACCGGGGAATGCCGACGGGGCTGCCTAGGCAATTTTTAAATAGCCAGAGTGCTCACCTTCTCGGACGCTGGCTTTTAAACCTCAACTTTCCCGACCCGACCTTGGGTCACATCTTACTTGTGGGAGTAGGATAAAAACTGGCCTTGTGCCTAACTCCTGGAGAGGAGTAAATCAATACCCATTTATTATTTAACAGTTGAACATACTTGTTTGTTTTGTTTTTTCGACTAGAGCCGTGTTAGGTTATGTGTGGCAATGTGAAAGTTTGCTAGATCTGCCAGAGTTGGGTTAGGGGTAATGTTTTCAGTTTGGGTTAGTCAGTATGTGTGTCGATTTGTGTATGAGTGCATGTATTGTGGTGGCAGTTTGCGTTTCACACTGACTGTGCTTCAGTTGCTACTTAAATAGTGAGTCACATCTTATTTGTGGGAGTAAGATAAAAACTGGCCTAACTCCTGGAGAGGAGTAAATCAATACTCACTAACATCCCTCCCCTTCTATCTCTCTCTACTCGCTAACCCCCTCTCTCTACTCACTAACATCCCTCCCCTTCTATCTCTCTATCTACTCGCTAACCCCCTCTCTCTACTCGTTAATCTCCCTCCCCTTCTATCTCTCTCTACTCGCTAACCCCCTCTCTCTACTCGCTAATCTCCTTCCCCTTCTTTCTCTCTCTACTCGCTAACCCCCTCTCTCTACTCACTAACATCCCTCCCCTTCTATCTCTCTCTACTCGCTAACCCCCTCTCTCTACTCGCTAATCTCCTTCCCCTTCTTTCTCTCTCTACTAGTGAGTTAGTGCATGTATCTAGTGTCATCTGCCGAGAGCCGCCAGCCTAAAAGCTCATGTTAGATTTAGATTAGCCAGCAAAATAGTCTAGTAGTTATTTGTCTGTATCGTGTTGCTATATCAAAGATTTGCGGCCGCAGTTTTGCGTTTCACACTGACTGTGTTCTTCAGTTGCTACTTAAATAGTGAATACTAAAAGGTGATCGGCTCCGTACTAACTATTTTTAATTAGTTGATGTCCGATTTCGGTAACTAATCTAAATTCAATATTTTGTAAAAATTTAGTATTTATGGGAATTATTTTGTTGCTGCTGCTGCTGCTGGAACAGGTTTCATGTAAAACAACAATGTATAAGTTGTATTTGGTTAAGATCAGAGTGTAGTATCTGTTCCGATTGATGCTACACCCTGTAGACCGGTACCGTCTTGGCCTTCGGGCCTTGATTCCGCCAATCTGAGGTATTGTCTTGTACAGTTCTAGGAGGTCTATCCTCCCAGGCTTTACTTTCTCTTTAAAAAGGGGTTAGTTTATTGCTAATTGCCTGAGGCGCCCCTACCGCGGAATGCCGACGGGGCATGTTTTGTAGGGCAGATCGCGCTAATCCTAGTGCGCTGGTTAACAACACCTGACTTTGTGTCTAGCCTCCCCTGGAGAGGAGGTAAATAAAAAATACTTTGACCTTGTGTCTAACTTTCCTGGAGGTGAATAACTTGACCATTTTTTGTATTGTGTGATTCTCTCAAGTTATTCGATGCGAAACTCGGTCTTCGCTGCTGAGAGTCGCAGCACTTCCAACAGTGCGTGAACTGTTTTAAGAATGGTCGACAACTGGGTTAAGGTTAGGGTTGTGTACGTCAAATGGTGACAGGTACATCTAATTTTCAATGCTAGGTCTTTGCGTTTTATTTTTGTTTTGTTGTTTTAGACGGTTCCAAGTGCACACTCCCCCTCCTCTCTCTTTCTCTCTCCCCCCTCTCTCTCTCTCCCTCTCTCTCCCTCTCTCTTTCTTTCTCTCCCTCTCTCTTTCTTTCTCTTCCTCTCTTTCTTTCTTTCTCTCAATCTCTCCTTGTCTATTTCTTCCCCATCTCGCTCCTTTTCCCTTCCTTTCTTTCTCCCTTTCTCTCTCTCTCTCTCTCTCTCTCTCTCGCCATCTCACTTTCTCCGTTCTTTTCTCTCTTTCTATCCCCTCATTCTCTCTCTATCTCTCTCTACTCCTCACATTCTTCCCCTCTCTCCCTCTCTTTTTCTCTTTCTCCCCTCTCTCTTTTCCCCAACCCTCTCTTTATATCCCCCTCTTTCTTTCCCTCTCTCTTTCTTTCCCCTCTCTCTCCCTCCCTTTTTCTTTTTCCCTCCCTTTATCTCTCCCCTCTTTTCCCCCTTTACTCCCTACCCACCCCACCCCTGTCACTTTCTCTCCTCTCTTTTTCTCTTTCTCTCTCCCCTCTTTCTTACTCTCTCTCTCCCCTATCTCTATCTCTATCTCTCTCTATCTATCTCCCCTCCCTCTCTATCTCTCCCCTCTCTCTCTCCCCTCTCTCTCTCCCCCTCTCTCTCTATCTCCCCTCCCTCTCTCTCACCCCTCATCTCTCTCCCCTCTCTCTCCTCTCTCTATCTCCCCCCTCTCTCTCTATCTCTCCCCTCCTCTCTCTCTCCTCTCTCTCTCTCTCCTCTCTCTCTCCTCTCTCTCTATCTCCCCTCCCTCTCTCTCCCACTCCCTTCTCTCTATCTCTCCCCTCTCTCTCCTCTCTATCTCCCCCCCCTCGCCTCCCTCTCTCTCCCCTCTCTCCTCTCTCTCTCCCCTCCCTCGCCTCCCTCTCTCTCCCCTCCCTCGCCTCCCTCTCTCTCCCTCCATCTCTCTCTATCTTTCTCTCCCCTCCCTGTCTCTCTATCTCTCTCTCCCCTCCCCCTCTCTCTCTCTATCTCTCCCCTCCCTCTCTCTTTCCTCTCTCTCTCTCTCTCTTTCCTCTCTCTCTCTATCTCTCTCAACTCTCTCTCTCTCCCCTCTCTCTCTCTCTCCACTCCCTCTCTCTCTCCTTACTCTTTCTCTCTCTCTCCCCTCCCTCTTTCTATCTCTCTCCCCTCTCTCTCTCCCTCCTCCCTCTCTCTCTCCCCCCTCTCTCACTCTCCCCTGTCTCTCATTCTCATTCTCTGCCTCCAAAACAAAAGAACAAATACATTCCTTCTGGCGATTATTTTGTCGACGACTTATAATTTTCTACACTTGTCTATAAAATGCCGCACCAACTTCCCCTTTCCCCTTCCGCACACCCAGCCACACACGCTCCCCATTTCTACCTCACCCAATATATCCTTGATAACCCCCCCTCCCCCTAGTCAACGCGCGTAACGGGGGGTCCGCGGTGCGTTCGCCAAACCGTCTCTTTTTCGATAAAAGAGAGACGTGTAATTATCAGGAGTTTTGTCTCAGATTTAGTAAAGATGGCGTTCGCTTGTTTGCGCTTGCGCAGCCAAAGAAAATATGTGGCAAGTAAAAAAAAAAAAAGGTAATGTGTGTGCAAGAGTAAAAGGCAGCATATGGGAGAGCGAAAATAATATATATATATATATATATATATATATATATATTTAAAAAGAATACGCGGAAATCTCTCTAAGGCCCTTTCGACTATCATCTCGTCAGGAGAAAATCGATAGTTTTAATTAATAATAACGTCGAAAGAAAGAGCAAATGGGGAAATTGAGTGTGCCAAAATTAACGTTAAAGCGATTAAAATTCAATTTAATGATTTCGATTAAAAGTCGATCAAAAGGCACTACGTTAGGGGATAAAAAAAAAATTGGGAAGGAGTTCAAAGTTCCCCAAAGAGATTAAGCGATCTTACAAATTCCTTCTGCCGGCACAAGGAAGGTTTTCGAATGGCAATAGAGACAGATTCCAATATTTTCAAATGGTTCCATCAAAAATATGTCAGGGAAGGGTAGGGTCCTTGTGTTACCCCTCCTCTAATTCTTTGGACTCTGCTATTGGCCAGCATTTGGTTGAAAACCCTAGCTGTGCCAGTGGCTATAAAATAGACCGTTTTGAGGTCTTGCATCGAGCAGATTCCAAGAACCATTTGAAAACACGGTTAGTGAAAATATGTCTTAATTCGGTAATATTTAGGTCAATATTTAAGCTGATGATGGATGATTGAAATACAAACAACGAAAAGACTAGGATACGTATATGTGGCGACTAGGATATACTAAGATCATGTGAAAAAACAAAAATAATGAGTACTGATTTTAATTTAGGCTCTGTTTGACTAGTTTTTCATTGTTTTTGCTTTTTTGCTTTGTTTTGTATAATTAGCACTGAAGAATATAACATAGCTCTGGCCTTACACTACTGAGCTGTTATAATTACTTTATGTTATAAAAGTTATATTTGAATATATATTTAAAAAAAAACATAAGTATAAATAAAATTTTTAAAAAATATATATGTATACATATATATATATGTATTTTTATATATATTTTTATATATTTTCAAAGTTTAATTTTATTATCTGCAGTAATGTCATAATGTCATTGCGGTAATGGTCTTCTGAGGAGAAGAATTTTCTTTGAAAACTTATGAGTTAAGGACTTTAAGGTACTTTGTCTGAACATTGAATTCTACTAAAATTTGATTCGCACCTTATTTTATTACTTCATTTTATATTATGCTATATATACAGATATATATATATATATACATACATATATATATACATACATATATATACATAAATATATATATATACATATATATATACATATACATATATATATACATATATATATACATATATATATACATATACATATATATATATATATATACATATACATATATATATATATATATACATATATATATATACATATATATATACATATATATACATACGAGCACATTTCATAAAAGTACTTATAAAACAAGCACAGGGATGCAACATTGCGGCGATGTGATAGGGGCTCGAGCTTGGTAGACAGTGTGGGACAGTTGAGCACTAAGTACAAAATTGTATAGTTGTTAACGAAAATGAGCTTTTGTCTTGGTAGTTATTGCTCCATCCTTAAGGAAGCTCCTTATCTTGATAAGCTCCGGGGACTGACTTTCACTCCAAACCTGAAATGGAAAATTTACCTAAAATCTGTTGCTACGGTCGCTAGCTAAAAGTTGAATCATTCTGCCGCTTCGAAAAGTAACCGAATCCTGGTGCAATCCGAGTCAGATACGTCCTAATAATAAGCACTGCTGGCTGCCCCATCTGGGGAGGTGCCGCCTAAAGCACTCTTTCTTCCCTTGAACGGGGAGCAAAACCGACTTATATATATATATATATATATATATATATATATATATATATATATATATATATATATATATATGTATATATATATGTTTAATTAGTCCCCCGATTTATAAAATCGGGGGACTTATGTTTTGAGGCATTTCCGTCCGTCCGTCCGAATTTTTCTCCGCAACCATCCATTGAATTTCTCTGAAATTTTGCATGAAGTTGTAACTTTGATCAGGTTAGAAAGTGACATTCTCCGATTTTTGAAAAAAAATCTGGTTAGCCCCCCAGGGGGTCAAAAGGCCCCAAAATGGCAAAAAATGGCATTTTTTGCCCCATAACTTTTCATCCATCCATTCAATTTCTCTGAAACTTGGCCAAAATGTGGAGGCAATTGTTCTTAATAGAAAATAAGTATCACTGACCTTGGAAAAAATCTGGTTCGCGCTTCCACGGGGTCAAACCCCCCAAAATTGCAAAAGATGACCCTTTTCTCCCATAACGTTTGATCCATCCATTCAATTTTTCTGAAACTTGGCCAAAATGTAGAGGCAATTGTTCTGGATATAAAATGAGCATCCTTGACCTCAGAAAAATTCTGGTTCGCGCCTCCAGGGGGTCAAAGGGGAGTCAAAAATGTCCCAAATTGCCCAAATGTATTGCATTTTACACTCGCCGCATCGAGTCACATAGAGCGGGGGACCACGCACGCGGGGCTTGTTATTATGGGCTCTCTTTCTATCTTTCAATATATATAAATATATATATATATATATATGATAATCTTCTATAGAAAGTAAAGACGATTTTCTGTACACTTGTCAAGAATATGAAAATAACCACAAGGAACTACAACTATATTACTTTTTGCCCACCATCTTAGACTCTCCTCAAAACATACTCCATATAGGCGGTAGCAAAAACTTTTTCCTCTAACACTTAAGTACTAACACTTTCTCTATCGACACCGAGGACTAATAAACAACGTCTACTTTAAAAATATGACCCTCCGTTTTTACTATTCTTCTGCTATTAATTTACTACATAATACAATACATTACGCACACATTTAATGGACGCTCCCTCTTTTTTTTGGGGGGGGGGCGTTTTTAACATTTTTTTTGGGGGGGGGGTAGAGTTTAGGGGCAGTCTTTATTATTGTTTGCTATTTCGAACTGTCAATATGCAATTTTGTAATTTTTCCAATGTCCATTTTTGATCTGCAAAAAAATGTGCCACTTCTTACGGAATTATATATATATATATATATATAATTCCGTATCATTATAAGCCCCCTCCACCAAAGGCCGGGCTCTCTGAGTGACTTTAATAACAAGCAGTACTAATAGCGAAATGCACGATCCGAATACATTCGTTGATCACTCTAAACTGCTTGTGTAAATTTAGCCGCCGATTCGCTATTTACAAATTTAAATTCCTCCCTCGCCGACCGTTGGGAATTGGCTTCCTTCACTGAAGATTGCGTTAGCATGAAACATCACTGTCTGTAGGTAATAAATAATTAATATATATATATATATATATATATATATATATATATATATATATATATATATATATATATCATTATTTTTTTGGGGGGGTACAAAACTTTATTAATGCAATAATGAAGGGAAGACGTGTTTAATTTTTCATAATTAAAAGATTTAGGGGATTTAGCTTTCCTGGGTGTATTGGTGACGAAAACTCCATTCTGATACCATACATCAATATATCGTAAACCTACGTTTACAGGATTGTATACTCGTTGGGACTCATTCTGATCTAATTTGGACCCTGACACGCAGAGCTCTTATGATCTGTTCAAAATCAAAATTGGACGAAGAAATACAAATAATTATTGATACTCTGTCCAATAATGGCTACTCTCTGGATGTGATTAGGTCAGTCATCAATAGGAAAGTGGCCAAGTTTTCCGAGGAAAAAACTAGTACGGTTGCTATATGTCCAATTTATATTCGTTTGCCTTGGTTAGGTACAGTAAGTGAGAAGTTCGCCAAACAAATCAGCTCAGCGGTGGAAAATTGTTATTTTTCATCTAATGTTCGGGTTGTGTTCTGTACAAAACCTCTGTTACCATCCTCTCGAAAAGACGTCCTGCCCCCCCCCACTATAAAAATAATGTGATTTTTCTTTTTAAATGTAATTGCAGTGCCAATTATGTGGGTTGGACGACGTTGAGATTAGACAACAGAGTACAGCAACACGTCCCCAATAAAATCAGGAATGGAACCTTCCGGTCACGGGACGTTCTAAGTAATACATACGGTTCTTCGATAACTGACCATCTGATAAATAACCCGTCGTGCGCAACGAACTTTAGCACAGATTCATTTTCCATCTTAAGCTGTGCTCACTCATCTTATCATTTGAAAATCTTGGAGACTATCCACGTACGCCTCAGGAGGCCCTCCCTCTGCAAACAGAAGGAGTGTCTCTTGGGGTTGAGTGTGATTAGTCTCTAAGACACAACCTTCATTCCATATAACATCACGCTTATTTTATTCTAAATTCGAACGTTTTGTTTTTGTTTCCCCTTCATAACATAACGCTAATTTCATTTTAAATATAAAAGGTTTTTTTTTTTTTAAATCCCACGATATCAGTCTTGTAAAGTGTGGGCGAAACTAGTCGACTGGCAAAAAAATTATTTTTTTTATTTTTTATTTTTTTATTTTTTTATTTATTTATTTTTTTCTCTCATCCCCTAAATCCCCTAAATCTTTTAATTATGAAAAATTCAACACGTCTTCCCTTCATCAATATATATATACATTATATTTTACTTTATTTTATTCCTTATTTTATTTTTATTTTTATTTTCATTTTATCTTTATAATTTTGATAATGTTTATAATGTCTTTTTATCATTATTATTATCGCTTTATCTTTATATTCTTATTTTATATTTGTAAATTATTCCTTTTTCTAATATTTGTCCCTGCATCTCCTCCTGTCAATAGATGTTCCTCTAAAACGGACTTGTTATTTTCTTCCTTGAATTTTCTGTAAGATGTGCTGCTAAAGGCGCTGATGAAGAGACGTTCTGGAGTGGCTTTGTAAAAAAAAATTTTTAATTGAAAAATTAAAAAAATAAAAATTAAAGTATTTCCAGAATGTTTTGGAAACGACCGTACGCCATACTAAACTTGTTGTCCTAATTCTTTGAACAATTGGAATGTTCTGATCCATTAAATCATCTTATATATATATATATATATATATATATATATATATATATATATATATACAGGGTGAGCCAAAAGTAGGTAGGCAGTAAAAAACATTTATTTAGAGATCACTTATACGTACAATTACATGTAATAAAACAATTATATTAATGAAAATTAAATGTTATTAATCAACGCAAGTGTTCAAACTGTTTTCCTTCTTGATTTACACAGCTTTGAAGTTTGCCTCTTACGCTTCGACAAACAAATGATTTTTACTGTCCACCTACTTTTGGCTCACCCTGTATATATATATATATATATATATATATATATATATATATATATATATATGATGGACTGTCCCGTTGATTTCGACGTATGAGTGCCCTGTAAGGGGCTGGTCGCGCATGTAATTATGAAGCAATCCTCAACAACACCTCTCCTGAATCGGCTTTGCTTGATTCCAATGGCAAGCAGTTCAAGATGACTGGAAACAATGCCGAGATAAGCAGAGAGCACATACAACACCTAGTATCCCAAATAGTCACACACACACATATATATATATATATATATATATATATATATATATATATATATATATATATATATATAATCAAACGTACTATGTTCCCAATTTCCGGCCTATTCTATCTATTTAGGGAACTTACCAACATTTTTTACTACTAACCCTAAGTCCGAGGGGCAAGGTCATAAAACGACATGTAATCGTCTAAAAAATAGCTACCCCCCCCAAAAAAAAAAATAAAGTGGCGGATTTAACTCCCATAGAAAAAAAAAGAATTTAGTTAATGCCCTAAAACTGGGCCCCATACTCGTCACAGCTGTCACATATCAACCAACTCATATCATAACTTCTTACGATAAAAATGTCTATCTGATTCTTAACTAAAATCATCTCAGTCACCACAATACCACATTTACTCCAAGAGCCGCCCTAGTTATATATATTCCCACATTGGTGTCAAATTCCAAACTCTACATTTAATGTTTGTACACCTCCATGAATACTTGTCCATTGTTTCTTTTTCTTTTTATCAACCGACACATTTAATAAGATTTCTGACATGTTTTTCTTTCTTTTTTGACAACAGCTTTCTTTCCTGGCAGAAAGAAATGACTCCTTTCGGGAGATTCGACACTACAACACAGCTCTTAGTGATTCATTTTTTTTTTTTGGGGGGGGTAACCAGAAATAAACATGCACTGGCTTTGATCAATTGTTTCTGGTTGTAAGCAATTTCAACACTGGTTAGAAATTTTAAACATAAAGAAAGAGGCAAAATGCGCGATTTAAGTTCAATTTAAAAGAGACATTTGCACCGTTAAGTCCACACAACATCGGACGTCACTTCTAGAAGACCAGAAAAAAATAATTTGATTTTTTATTTTGATTTTATAAAAAATATCTGCATCTAACACATAGTTTTTTGAAGGCATTTTGCCGCTTTCTTTATTTTTTAATTAGTTTAGAATTTAGATTGAGGGATCAGTTTCGCATATAAATGAACTTTCCCAAATGTATACCTACCAGCGACCATGCGCGATTTAGGTTCAATTTAAAAGAGACATTTACATCGTTAAGTCCACACAACATCGGACGTCACTTCTAGAAGACCAGGAAGGATTATTACGAAAAAAAAAGAAGGTTAATACCTTTTATTTGTCTAAAGCTCTTACGAGGCTTGTTATATCAAGCGAAATATAAGATTAAAAAAAGTCAAGATGAAAAAGAAAAAAAAATGTTTTTATTTTTATTTTTATTTTTATTTTAATAAAAATAAGAAAAAAATGTTTTTATTTTTATTTTAATTTTTATTTTAATAAAAATAAGAAAAAAAATGTTTTTATTTTAATTTTTATTTTAATAAAAATAAGAAAAAAAATGTTTTTATTTTTATTTTTATTTTAATAAAAATAAGAAAAAAAAATGTTTTGATTCTTATTTATATTTTAATAAAAAATATCTGCATCTAACACATGGTTCTTTAAAGGCATTTTGCCTCTTTCTTTGTGTTTTAAAATTCTAAAGATGCTTAAAAAAATGAACTTTCCTAAAGTTATACTGGTTAGAAAATTTGTCGTCTGGTAGCTGACAGCTGATTAGCTAATCGTTCGGCATCTCTCGGTTGTTTACGTAACATGCCCGAACGCTGTTGACGCGATATCGGTAACCCGAAGACTCTTACGCTTAGTTTTAAAAAGTCAACAGAATTCCTTTCCATCTGTGTAACACCCTACATCGGAGCTGCTTCCCTGCTGACTACAACATAGTCATCTTTCAGTCAAATATCAACAAATCCTACCCTTATCACCGTATCGTTTTTAATCTTCTCATTGTCAATTAGATTGATAAACAACACAATCGTATTAACCCATGTCCTCGCGTGGCCTATATATAAGCGAGAAGAAGACGAAAAAAAAATCAACGTTTGGCTACGTGGTACGTTTAGGATACAAATGGCGACCTTCTATAAAACTGGTTCTTAACCTTTAGTGTAAAAATAAAAGACAAAAGAGTATTGATTTACTCCTCTCCAGGAGTTAGGCACAAGGCCAGTTTTTATCTTACTCCCACAAGTAAGATGTGACCCATGGTCGGGTCGGGAAAGTGGGGTTTAAAAAATTGCCTGGGCAGCCCCGTCGGCATTCCCCGGTAGGGGCGCCTCAGGCAGTAAGCAATAAACTTACTCCTCCCCAAAGAGGGGAGGCGAAGCCTGGGAGGGTGAACCTCCTAGAACTGCACAGGACAGACCCATAGACCGGCGTAAATCAAGCCCCGAAGGCCAAGACAATACCGGTCTATGGAGTGCACTATCCATCGGAACAGATACTACACTTTGATCTTAGCCAAAAGGACAAAAGAGTAGCTATTTGACTTACAAATCTTTTCCGTCTCCAGAGTCCAAATTTATTTGGGGGGGGGGGGCGGGGGCGGGGGGGCTTTTGGGTCGATCCACCTCTTTCGACGAACGCTACAAAGTGGCTCGGACAATAGAAGCCCGACACGCGAGCCATTAGGAACCTTGGCTATCGCTCTGATGCATGCCAGATAGTTTCCTCCTCATCATCATCATCCTCATCCTCGTCCTCATCCTCATCCTCATCCTCATCCTCCGGGGAATAAAAGAAAGCAAAGTGAAGTGCTCAGTTAGGCATGACGTCGCAAATCTCTGCACGACCATCTTCTCCCTTCGGTGGAGAAGGCTGCGGAGACGCATAGTATCGGGAGGTTGTCTCTATTGTGTCTATTTTAACTGTGTTTCCTGATATATTATATATATATATATATATATATATATATATATATATATAATTAGTAAAAATATATATATAGAGAGAGAGATAAATTATATATATATATATATATATATTATATAATTAGTAAAAATAAATATATATATATAGAGAGAGAGAGATAAATTATATATATATATATATTATATAATTAGTAAAAATAAATATATATATATAGAGAGAGAGAGATAAATTATATATATATATATATTATATAATTAGTAAAAATAAATATATATATATATAGAGAGAGAGATAAATTATATATATATATATATATATATTATATAATTAGTAAAAATAAATATATATATATATAGAGAGAGAGATAAATTATATATATATATATATTATATAATTAGTAAAATGAAGAAAATTGCATTATTAGTCGCCCTTAACTTTATATATATTAACGAAAAATACGTCCTATGAAGTTGAGGGCGACTAATAATGCAATTTTCTGCATCTTAATCACTTAGGAAAGTGAGACAATCGAAATAATAGTAAGCAAAAAAACAACGAATGCTACAATCACCAATAAAAATAATTACATAAAAATACATTAAATATTTAAGTGATAAAAATTGTACATATTTCTAGACGGAGCGTCTTGGTCCAGTGGTAGAGCGCTGGACTATAGACATCAATATCGAAGGTTCAATCTCTGTATAAGTTAGAAACACGTGTCTATGGATTACTTTTATGTACGTATAAAATATATATATAAATATGATCTGAGGTTAAGATCGGATTCTAACTCTGCCTGATGAGATCTCAGTTTATAGTAACTGTTGATCGATAACATCGACATGCCAGTGTCGCAGATTTTGTACATGTCTGTGTAAATAAAATTATCATATATAAAGCTCTATTTTGATATTGAGCACTTTTTATAAACCCGGTTAAAATTCTCTGGATTACTGTGGATATTTTTTACCTGGATTATTACCATTATTATATATATATATATATATATATATATATATATATATATATATATATATAACACGTGTCCATGGATTACTTTTATGTACGTATAATATATATATATATATATATATATATATATAAAAACACGTGTCCATGGATTACTTTTATGTACGTATATATATATATATATATATATATATATATATATATATATATATATATATATATATAGTCTAAAGAAGCTTTGAGTCATTAAAAAAAAAAAATTAAAATATGTAAAATGCAGTTTAAATTCCCAGACAAAGTAACTAAATCCAAGATATTGCAGACTTAACATTCGTTGGAAAATTAATAAATGAAAAAAAGATAAGTAAAAAAAATAAATAAAAATAAAAAAATAAGGGGGGGGGTAATTATCTGAGAGTGAAACAAAAACAGGAGACCTTCAGCATCTAATATTAACACGGGGATCATCAGCTGTTTACCATTTAACTGTTTCGGAGATTTAAAAACAGGACAGTTATAATATTCATGACTCTCCAATGGTACTGATTATACGACCATTTCCCCAATAATCAAGTGTCGAAATAATTCAGCTTAAAATATCACTAATATATACATAAAAAAATAAAATAATAATGATAAAATAATAATAATAATATATTACCCTTAAGACTACCGTATGATATAGTAATTTGCATATCAAATAACATTAATTATAACAATAATAAAAAAATAAAAATAATAATAATACTATCTAAACACTATATCCAAGAACCATTCTGCAATATGGTAGCTAGCAATAAAATTATATAATATATATATATATATTAATGTTTCACTGACAGTATCTACATGTTTCCCTTTTGTCTATGGAATCACACTTTTCTCATTCTTCAAATGAACTTTCTTCTTTCTCTCCTTTCGTTTTCCAAAATCCAGAAACGTCTTCAAGAAAAGTTAAATCTGAAAATACTGAAATAAAAAAAAGAAAAAAATAGATTAGGTTATGTTACAAAAAAAAACCCCTCAAAAAACAACAAACAAACAAAAACCATGTAGTAAATACAAAGTCACAACGTATCAGAATAACTCGCCACTTTCGCAACGTAGCGTCTAGACAAAAATATTTTATCATTACAAAAGATTTTTTTTTAAATTAAAAAAAAAAAAAAAATGGCGACCATGAAACCAAAAATTAGCGGGAATAAAAAAAAATACTGGAAGAGACGCACGTAAAATTAAGGCGTAAACATTTTTTAAAAATTATTTTCTGTTCATTATTTGCCGTTTTTTTTTTTCGGGGGTGGGGGTAGGGTTAGGGTTAGGGTTTGCGTGCGGACGTCTGTTAGTGTTCCAATCTATTTTCTTCTATACCAGGGCAGAGTTAGTCGCAATGTAGGATTTTTAACGCGCAGAAGCCCCAGCTCCTCGAAAATGAGCCCTCTTGATTGGGACAAAAACTAAAATTGCCTCGGTCTAGAAGGAGTTCTCCTTTACTGATGAAGGACTGAACAGATGAAGTGTAGTATCAAAACAGATACTGCACTTTGATCCTCGCGAAAAGCTGTCTACTACAACTACTATTAAAAATATGGCGACTTATACTAGTTCAACATTATTTTTTTTTTTCTGTTGGTATAGCTTTGTTGTTCTATTTTTGTCTTTCAACTCATGTCAGGTTGTCCTGACAAACCCTTGTACAGAAAGACCGAAGACACTCGAGGATTGTGCCTAGTAGATAATTCAAACTCTCCTTATATGTATGGATGTGTGTTGAGTATTATGCAACTTTCAATAATTGAATGTTCATCGTCCGACGTGAAGTGAAATCCAATATATATATATATATATATATATATATATATATATATATATATATATATATAGATTTAGATTTTTCACTTATAAAATAGATCATTCAGTGAAGACCGGGGTTGTTCCAATAAAAAACAAGCTCGATGATACTCGATTACAGAGTACAGAGCATTTATATGTGATTTTATGAAGGCTTACCAAAGCATTCCTTTCAAGACACCAATGATCACCATTAAAGATATTTTTTCTTACAAATACTATTTATTCAAATTAAATGTTTTTTCCTACACGTGTTTCACTACCAAGCAGTTACTTGCTTGGCAGATCATCAGGGAAATTAAATGTCTGGAATACTGGTTTCAACTGCCGACAAAACACAATGTGGCGTTGTAATAGTTGAGGTCACTTAAGAAAAGAAGAGGAAAAAAAATAAAAATAAAAATAAAAGTCAAACTTAAAAAGCAAGGAAGAACAACGATAAGAAAAGAAAGTCCTAGAAAAGTCTTAGAAAAGTAGCTTGTGCATTATTTCTTCCACCAAGCCAACAAGCAAGTAGTCGGTCCGAAATACATTCAATAAAACCACAAAACCGGAACAATGTGCGATAATACACTTTCACGCTAGCCGGTACAATGATGAATAAATCCCCCCCCCCCCACAATAAAGCAAAAGAACTAAATCATTCAAGATACCACTCACAAGTTACCATTCCAATCCAAGTGTAGGAAAAAACATTTAATTTGAATAAATAGTATTTGTAAGAAAAAATATCTTTAATGGTGATCATTGGTGTCTTGAAAGGAATGCTTTGGTAAGCCTTCATAAAATCACATATATATATATATATATATATATATATATATATATATATATATATTTATTTATTTATTTTGGTACAGAAAAATTAGTACAACATTCGTACCGTCGGTTTCAAGCCCGGAAGGTCTTAGCCATCCGGCTCTCTTCAGCTTCTGTTGTCAGAGATGACAACAGAAGCTGAAGAGAGCTGGATGGCTAAGACTTTCCGAGCTTAGAACCGACGGTACGAATGTTGTACTAATTTTTCTGTACCAAAATAAATAAATATTATGCTCTTAATTTTTAACTTTAATTCTTAATTAATCGAGCACTCTGCTGGCATTTTTTCCTACTATATTACAAAGAAGTTATATATGATTATTTTTATTTACACAGACATGTACAAAATCTGCGACACTGGCATGTCGATGTTATCGATCAACAGCTATTATAAACTGAGATTTATTTCCAAATATGATCTAAGCTTAAGATCGGATTCTAACCTTGTCTGATGAGATCTCAGTTTATAACAGCTGTTGATCGATAACATCGACATGCCAGTGTCGCAGATTTTGTACATGTCTGTGTAAATAAAAATAATCATATATAAAAGCTCTATTTGATATTGAGCACTTTTTTATAAACCCGATTGAAATTCTTTGGATTACTACCCTGTGGCTGCTTTACCTGGATGATTATTATTATTATTATTATATATATATATATATATATATATATATATATATATATATATATATATATATATATATATATATATATAATATAATCAGTATTCACTCTTAAACTAAGGAATCAATCATTATCAATTATGGAATATATATTCAAGGCAACACGGTGAGTAACATGGGCGCATTATCCTTTTTTTTTACGGAGTGTCTCCTCACACTCGACCCCTCCCCCCTAAAAAAAGAATTGCTCTACATCAATTTTTTTAGTTATATTATGCAATAAAATGTTAACTGGGCTTGTGCACTTGCGCGTCAGCGTCAATAATGTGTGTGTAAAAAAACTAGTTAGTAAGCCCCCCCCCAACCCTTTCTAAAGAATAGACCGCCCGCTGTTTTCTTGTTTGTTTAGAACCGAAAACAAGCAGGTTGATCTCTAAATGGAAGTGGGACTTAAGTGGAAGGAAATCAAATAAGGGTGAAGTATCGAAGTGGATAATGTCCTTCCAAGATAACCTTTATTTGGGGAAGAGAAACTCAAGATAAAAGTGGGGAGTAGGCACTTTGAAGGAGCTCTAATGCCCAAAACTAAAAAACGGGGGCATGACTCACCCTAACCCTAACCCTAACCCTAACGCTAACCCTTACCCACAGATGCTACACTTTGTTTTATATGTGGAAAATCCTACGGCTCCTCAGTGTA
>OY744554.1:9668912-9676412 GCA_963556195.1 Sepiola atlantica | reverse complement strand
GAGAGAGAGAGAGAGAGAGAGAGAAGGGGGTTGTGTAGCATCAGTGCAGTTCCAACGAGAGAAAAAAGTATATTTAAAGAATTGTGGTTACCAACGCTAGTAAAAAAAACTTTTTCAATAATCATTTATTATCTTATCATTTTAACATTTTAAGTTTTTTAAATATAATTTAAATATAATTGTTCCGTTTGACAGAAAAAAATAGCATTTTTTCTGTTAAACGGAACAGACACTTTTAAATGAAAGAAAAATGAAACGTTTTCTCAAATGAAACACTTTTATCAAATGGAATTTACATCTGAAGAGAGCATAATGGATAAACGATAAATGCTCGAAACGCGTTATGAAATTATATTTAAAAAACTTAAAATGTTAAAATGATAAGATAATAAATAATTATTGAAAAAGTTTTTTTACTAGCGTTGGTAACCACAATTCTTTAAATATATATATATATATATATAAATATATATATATATTTATATATATATATTTATATATATATATATATATATATATATATATATATATAGCATTAGATAAATTGAAAGAATAAAATAAGGTGCGAATCAAATTTTGTTACAATTCAAAGTTCAAGCAAAGTAATTGAAAGTCCTTAACCCATGGGTTTTCAAAGAAAATTCTTCTCGTCAAAGGATCATTATCGCAGTGGAATTACAGCGAGTAAATAAAACTTTACTTTGAAAACATAAAAATATAAAAATATAATAATAATAAACAAAATTAATAATAAAATTAATAATAAAAAAATATATATGCAACACAAATTGTATCGGCCAAATATATATATTTAAGTTGAAATACCCCATCAAGGGGCGGCTAGAAATCATATTGATTAAAGTAGAATCAGGAGTCAAAATATCTACGTCAAACATCGGATGGGTTTTCACAAGTTGAGTTGTATTATGGATGTTATCCCATATAACATGATCCTCTAATCATTGTTTTCGCTTACATGTAATACATGTCTTGAACATCACACATGGGTGGGCCAAAATAAGGGTCCTATCTTTAAATTTGAATAACTTGAGTGGAACTTTGTTTATTGCATGAAGACAACAATAATGTAATTGCAAACAGGGATCTACTACAATATATATATATGTATATATATGTATATATATATATATATATATATATATATATATATATATATATATATACATACAAGGTGGGCCAAAATAAGGGTCCTATCTTTAAATTTGAATAACTTCCACAAAATAAAAGTTAAACTCACCAAACTTTATGTGTGTGTAGACTGACCCTTCCGAGATTTTTTGAAATAAACAAAACAAATTTTAGCCGAAAAACACTTCTTAAAACTTACAAAAACTAAAGTATTGTTTTTTACACTGTTTTGAGTTTTTTAAGCAAAAATAATGTTTTCTAAATGAGGGTACGTTCCTTAGGGCTAATACGGCTCATGCTTGCTTCGGAAGGGGTCCTTTACTTATTCTAAAAAAAAAAATTTTTTTAAATCAATAAATAAAAAAGTTATGAATTTTTAAAAATAGGACCCTTATTTTTGCCCACCCTGTATATATATATATATATATATATATATATATATATATATATATATATATATATATATATATATATATATATCCTTCTTTTCCTTTATGTGTCTACCTTCCCACTACCTCTCCCCTCATTATTTGTTCCTCTTTCCACCTTATATTTTTATTTATTTATTTATTTATTTATCTGCCCTGTTTGTTTCAGATTTTAGATTTTAGATTTTTTGTTTTTTGTTTTTAGATTTTTTAATTTTTAATTTTAATTTTTTCACGGCATTAATTTTTGAAATGTTAAATTTCTTTTCTTTTTCTTCTCTTTCTCTATCCCTCCACTTCATTCTCTCCAAATATGATCTGAGGTTAAGATCGGATTCTAACTCTGCCTGATGAGATCTCAGTTTATAGTAACTGTTGATCGATAACATCGACATGCCAGTGTCGCAGATTTTGTACATGTCTGTGTAAATAAAATTATCATATATAAAGCTCTATTATGATATTGAGCACTTTTTTATAAACCCGGTTAACATTCTCTGGATTACCACCCTGTGGATATCTTTTACCTGGATTATTACCATTATTATATATATATATATATATATATATATATATATATATATATATATATATATATATATATATGTGGATGCCTATATAAAGCTCCCTCCCGGGGTAGAGCTTAATTTGTAAGGATATCGCCAACTGCCATTAGCTTTAAGGCATAGCTCATTAGGTAAAACTAATTCGAGCCACGGCAATTGCAATGTTTACATTGAGATATATCTTACATTCAGTCAGTGTCGCATGATAGCGTAGGGGTTAGAAGCGCCGACGGTCGAGTTTCAATCCCGGCTTGAGGCACTAACTGGTCTAGCCGCACCGATGAGCTGTGAAACAGCGAAACAGTCTGTATGTGGATGACTATATATATATATATATATATATATATATATATATAGTCATCCACATACATGGCGTTCTCTCTCTCTCTCTCTCTCTCTCTCTCTCTATATATATATATATATATATATATATATAGAACGCCATATATAGCATTAGATAAAATGAAAGAATAAAATGTTATTACAATTCAAAGTTCAAGCAAAGTAATTAAAAGTCTAGTGAGGTGTATTTTGAATGTTATCCCATATAACATGATCCCCTAATTATTGTTTTCGCTTACATGTAATACATGTCTTCAACATCACACATGGAATTGTAACATTTCGGCGAACTTTGGGGTTTAATTTCCACCATTTGGACTGCCTTATTTTTGAAAAACTTTTGAACGAAACTTGTGAAAATACATCTGAGGTTTGAAAAGTAAAGGATGAGAATAAAAATTGTACGCCATCAGTTGTTCAAAACAAGGGTTTCAAATAAAATAAATTTTATTATTTCTGCCTTAAGCCATGGCTTTTCAAAGAATGAAATCTTATTTGAAACACTTTCTCTTGAAAAACAATTTTATACAATGTTTAATTCTCACCATTTATTTGTTTATCAAGCATCAATTTTTTATGATAGATTCTACTTTAAAGGTATATATTATATCTTTATTCATTTGTCTTTAATATATATATATATATATATATATATATATATATATATATATATATATATATATATATATATATATATATATATCAAGGGAGGCGCGAGAGCGCTCTATCCCTTAATAAACTCCAGAAACGGCCTATGCTAGAAATCTCATTTCTTTGATCAATCATAACTCAAAAACCAATAAACCAAATTAGTTAAAACTTTGCACAGATTTTTTTTTGATAGGTTCTATAAGTGTGTAGAATTTCAGCATCATTAGTCAAGGCAACCCAGAGATCCAGAAAGGTCAGGAGTGATTTTGTGTTATCCGTGTGTACGTACATACGTATGTGCCACCCTGTATCTCATCAACTATTTGATGGATTCAGCTGATTTTTGGCAGAGGTTCTAGGGTCTAGTTGATGACATTTTAATTTCCGTTTACCATATACCTTAGTTTTCCAGAAATACCAAAAAACCTTAAAAATGACTATTGTATGGAGGCATAGCCTTTACAAAAATAGTGACATTCCATGAAAAATGGCAGTGTACTGAAATCATATGCCCTTAATAGGGTTAAGATGAAAATTCATATACACTGAATGTACAAAAGCAAGGAAATTCCCAAATTTTTACACTTTTATTGTCATTAAGGGTATGCAAACACAACAGGGCTATGTATTTTACTGGTAGACATTTTTCTTCAGCGCACCTCACACACTTCATCCACTCATGCATAGAGATTTATACTATAGTGATGTGATAATGAAATGGTTTGGTTGATATGTAGTCATACCCTTAATGACAATAAAAGTGTAAACATTTGGAAATTTCCTTGCTTTTGTACATTTAGTGTATATGAATTTTCATCTTAACCCTATTAAGGGCATATGATTTCAGTATACTGGCATTTATCATGGAATATATATATAGAGAGAGTGTCAGGTTGTATATGAAAAGAAATCAAATAAAGTGCTCGGTCATATAAGAGAGCTAATATAATTTATTTAGATACTGTATATTACATATTTCAGCAATGTACCGCGGTTTCATCCAAAGGGGCAGATTTAGACATCTTTAGTAAATCTCCGTGCCCAGTGGAATCATCGGCAAGCTGAAATGATTGTAGTCACGCCCGACAGGGAATGGCGTCAACAATCGGTATTTCCTTTTTTGCATTGTGATAGCCTTCTAATAGTCCTCTCTCTTATATATATATATATATATATATATATATATATATATATATATATATATATATATATATATATATATATATATATATATATATATCTTTGTAAAGCTAGGTATGTTTATATGTTTAAATGCATTAACTGCTAATTAACCGATAGTTTTGAATTTTGGAACACAGCTGATAGGGGTAAGGTTGAGTAATGTAGGCTATATTTAGTTTAATTTAGTTCTATGCAAAGGGGGTCAAAAAGAAGAAGGGGAACTCTACGTTGTAATTTGTTTGAAAGTGACATCAAGGAGAGTAGAAAGTGAACTTATGTTTTACTTTCGGCAACCTCATAACTCTCGCTTCTCTTATTTTGTCCTTTAGTCCTCACATTCCAATGAGCGATGCTTCTGACAAAGGGGAAATAATTGCTGTTTTCTTGGTCAGAATCTATCCATCTAACATTTATCTTTTTTTTTTTGTACCTTGCAGTAGTATTGTGTTTAGCTCCTTACATCAAGCGGCTTCATGCCTTGTCTGGAGCGATTTCTATTAAAAAAATTAATTAACATTCCCCAAATTTCAGTTTCTTTAGAGTATTTTAAGGATTTTTTAGGGGCCATAATATGGTTACAACCTCCCTATTTGAAAATTCAAACATTTCAGATTTGCATTGAATTTGATTTATAGTCATTAGACACAAATTAAGTGAGATTCCTTTGTAAGCCTAAATTAAATTTTAAGTATTTTCTAGAATTTAAAAAAATCATATAATAAATTTTGATCAAAATTCGAGTAAGGATTCTAGAGGTAAGTATTTTTAAAGTCTGAGTTTTATCTTCTTTCTTTCTTTATTACTTGGATGAATATTCTACTAGTATGTATGTGTAATCGACGGTGATGGATCGATATATATGAACTGACTGGGATGGATACATAAAACGAAATAGAATTATTAGATTATTATAGAAATAAGAGGGGGGAAAAAAATCAAGAACAGATAAATGAAATCAAATTCAATAAATTCCCGCGCATTCGAACTGGTCGTCACACACCCTCCCCCTCTCTCCCCCTCCCATCCCCTCTTTCTGTCCCTTCCCTCCCCCCTCTTTGCCATACACCCCTCCCCAACACACACCTCGTTTCTACACGTTACTAATGAATTGGGTGGGTTCAGTTCGATCTTGAGCCTTCCCTGCAGGCAAATACAAGGTTGAGCGGAGGACGGGGTGGGGGGTGGGGTGGGGGGTAGATATCCGGATCAGCCGCGTTGAGCCCCAGCGCCTAATGAAGCTCACCGGTACAACGTCCGCCGCCGCCGCCTCCCTAACCTCCGCCACCATCAACGAACTTACTCCCCAATTCTCTCTCTCTTTCTTTTTTTCTTTTCTTGCTTTCTATGTCTCTCTCTCTCTCTCTCTCTCTTTCTTTTCTTGATCTCTTTCTCTCTTTTTTTTCCTTTTTTTTCTAATACTCTCTCTCTCTTTCTGTCTCTCTTTCTTCTTTTTCCTTTTCTCTTTCTTTCTATTTTCTTTCTCTATTCCCTTCTTATCTCTCTCTCTCTTTCTTCCCTTTTCTTTCTATTTCTTTCTCTCTATCTTCCTCTCTCTCTCCCTCTCTCTTTTTCCTCCTCTCTTTCTCTTTTTCTTTATTCTGTCACTCTCTCCCCTTATCTCTTCTTTTTCTTTTTCCTTCTCTCTCTCTCTCTCTCTTTCTCTCTCCCTCTTTATATCTTTCTTTCTCGCTCTACCTTTCTCTTTCTTCCTCTCTCTCCCTCTTTCTTTCTCTTCCTCTTTCTCTCTTTCTTTCTTTCTTTCTTTGTCCCTTTCGCTTTCTTTCCCTTTCTTTTACTCTCTCTCTCTTTCCCCCCTCTCTCTCTCTTCCCCTCTCTCTCTCTCTCTCTCTCTCTTTCTCCCTCTCTCTCTCTTCCCCCTCTATCTCCCTCTTTCTCTCTCTCCCTCCATTACTCTTTCTTTCTCTCTCTCTCCTTCTTTCTTTCTTTCTTTCTTTCTTTCTTTCTCCCTTTCACTTTCTTTCCCTTTCTTTTACTCTCTCTCTTTCCCCCCCTCTCTCTCTCTCTCTTTCCCCTCTCTCTCTCTCTTTCCCCCTCTCTCTCTCTCTCTTTCCCCCTCTCTCTCTTTCCCTTTCTCTATCTCTTTCCCCCTCTCTCTCTCCCTCTCTCTCTCTCTCCCTCCCTCCATCTCTCTTTCTTTCTCTAGATCCTGAGCTGAGCGAATATGAGCCACTACATTTCACATTCTGAGGCAAACATCCAATTAGACCGCAGACACTGGGCGGAAGACGACAAGGGGTCGGGGCGTGAGAGAGAAGGGGTTTCGGAGTCTCGAGTTCGAAGAAATCGTTTCCATGGCGATCAAGTGTTTGACCTAGCCTCGCCCACCCGATCGCCACCCATTCGGTGGCGAAAGTGCAGGAACAAGCGGAGATAGATCCCCGCTACCCGCCCTTTTTCCCACCCCGTTCCCCATTTTCGTGGCGGACCTTAAAAAGAGGCCTCCACGTCAGTGTAAACGAAATTCATTACGGAAAACGACTCACTTCGCTTTCTTCTTGCCCTTTTTAGCTAGGAGCGAAGTGTAGTATCTGTTCGGATACTTCACGTCATCTTTTTTATGCCCTCGACGGAGGCAGTTTTTATTTTTGTTCTAATTCAGAGTGCCCTTTTTTTTTAGGAGCTGCCTTCTCGTCACATCAAAAAAAAACGACCTTGTGTCTAATTCTGCCCTCGTGGGGAGTCAAGTAAATAAAAACTTCGCTTTCTTCATCTAGTGGCTCGTCTTCTTTCTAGTTAGCTCCCTTACCCTCTTCACCTCCTTCTTCTCCCCCCCCCTCTCTTTCTCTCTCCCCTCTCTTTCTCTCTCCCCTCTCTTTCTCTCTCTCTCCCTTTCTCTCTCTCTCTTTCTATGTTTCTCACTCTCTTACGTTTTTTGTAGCTCATGCTCACTCATCCTTCTCTCCCCCCACTTTTTTTGGGGGAGGAAAAAATCCCCCCCCCCAAAAAATAAAAATTTTTTTTTTTCCTTTTTAAACAAAAAATATTGCGAGCCAATTTTTCTTTGTCTCACCACCCAAGAACGCGGCAACCTAGCAAAAATAGACGACCGTTAGGGAGTCTATTTTCGCTAGTCTACTCATAATATAAGGGACACTTTCTGTGCGTGTCTGTCTGTAATTTTTCCCCCTTTGTCAGAAACATCGTTCATGGAATATGAGTTC
>OY744554.1:9658912-9663912 GCA_963556195.1 Sepiola atlantica | reverse complement strand
ATTTTGAAAAGTATCTTGTAGTTTTTTTATTTCGTCTATACTATTTACTAAAATAAGAATATCATCAACGTAGCGGGCATAAATGGAAGGTTTAGTGATTATATTAAATATTTTATTTTCGAGGTCGGCCATGTAAAAATTACTAAAGGTCGGTCCAAGGACAGATCCCATAGAAACTCCCTCAATTTGGGTATATATGTTGCCCTTATGGTCAGGGAAAGGAACTTCAGTGGTGCAAATTAATAATAATTTTTTAAGTATTTCAGGTCAATTTTTAGAGGGGGGGGGATGGGTTATTATATATGTTATTAATAATTATATCAATTGTTTTGTATACAGGGACATTTGTAAACAGACTTTCAACGTCGAGTGATGCAGTAATTTTATTATCTGTTTTTTGGGTATGCAGTATGTGTAAGAGCTCATGTGTGGATTTTACACTATATTTACTAGGTAAATAAGGGGATATAAGATCATTAATAGTTTTAGTTAATTGATATATGGGGGTAGTGACTTGAGAAATTATTGGACGAAGAGGAGAGTTTGGTTTATGAATTTTTACAGTGCCGTACAAGTAACCGGGTTTATAATCTCCAATTATTTTGGGGAGTTTAACGTTATCAATTACGGCATTATTGGCTTTAATAAGTTTGTTTACTTGTGTCTTGAGTTTATCTATGGGGTTTCTTTTAATTTGTTTAAATTTCGAATGGTCATCTAAAATTGTTTGTAATTTAGTGTAATAGTCTGATTTGTTGAGAACGACATAGATGTTCGTTTTATCTGCTTTTTTGACAATTATGTTTGGATGGTTTTGAAGTTCATGTGCAGCTTTTTTTAAATTATGTGTTAAGATTGATGTAGAGTGTTGTGTGTGTGTGTGTATTTTAATCGACATAGATATAATTGATATCCAAATTAGTTTTATTTGTGATTTTAAAAGAAAATTATATTTATGATATATATATGTATATATATATATATATATATATATATTTATGATATATATATATATATATATATATATATATATATATATATATATATATATATATATATATATATATGTATGTATGTATGTATATATATGTATGTATTTATATTTATATTGCCTCTGGTAAACCATTTAGATGCAATTTAGATTTTAGATATGTCTATATAATAGTGGCACAGCTACCCAGCGTTGTCCGGGAGCATAAACAACAAAATAGAAAGGTTAACAACCTTTACCTCTCACTCTAGCCCCCCCTCTCCATCTCTCTCTCTCTCTCTCTCTCTCTCTCTACTTCCCTCCCTCTTTCTTTCTTTCTTTCTTTCTACTTCTCCCTCCCTCTCTCTCTTATTTTCTTTCTACCTCTTCGTCTCTCTTTCTCTCTCCCCCCTCTCCATCTCTCTCTCTCTCTCTCTACTTCCCTCCCTCTTTCTTTCTTTCTTTCTTTCTTTCTTTCTTTCTTCTACTTCTACCTCTCTCTCTCTTTCCCTCATTCTACCGTTCTCTCTTTATCTCTCTACCTCTCTCTCCCCCCTCTCCATCTCTCTCTCTCTCTCTCTCTCTCTACTTCCCTCCCTCTTTCTTTCTTTCTTTCTACTTCTACCTCTCTCTCTCTTTACCTCATTCTACCGTTCTCTCTCCCCTCTCTCTCTCGATCTCTCTCGATCTCTCTACCCCCTCTCTCTCTACCTCTTTCTCTCTACCTCTACCCCTCTCTACCTCCCTCTCTCTTCCTTTCTTTTTACCTCTCTCTCTCTCTCTCTCCTTCTCTCTCTCTCTACTTCTCTCTCTCTGTTTCTTTAATTTCGGAAACATATTTATTTTATTCATTTTTTTACTCTTCGCAACAAACAAGGCAAATTACCACTGAGAAATGAGGGGCTTCTGTGAATTAGGGGCCACATCAGGGGCATCCTAAGTGGGGAGTTGTGCGGCAAGATGTTTGTTCACATTACATTTAAATTTCTGCATGTTACTACTGGCAGGGAACAGGGAGGGAATTCCAAGGTCTAGCAGTTCGAGGGAAGAAACTATTAGAGTCGAAGACTTTCCGGCATCTGGGGACCTCTACAGTGAAGGGGTGGGATTTTGCTGCTTGTCGGCTCCGTCGGTGGTATTTACGTCGAAATGGAACCCTTGCTACAAGTTCGTCGGAGCACATTCCATTAAAGTACTTATAAAACAAGCACATGGATGCAGCATTGCGGCGATGAGACAGGGGCGAGTGCTTAGTAGACAGTGTGGGACCTATTAGATTAAATACTTTTTTTTTAGAACCTTGTCTAAGAGGGAGATACAAGTGGTTCGTGCACCGGCTTATGTGTGGCAACAATATTCCATGCATGGGCGAATGGTGGTTTTCTAGAGATATAGAATATAGGCAGGTGTGAGTATTTCTTCTAGCCCGGTAAAGGGAGGCCACCTTCTTTGCAGCAGCCTTGGCAATGTCTTCTATGTATTTGTTTATGTGCTCAGGGACAGATATTGTTGCTGTTCAATCTTTCAGGACATTGTCATTACAAAATATTGAATATGTCATAAATTTTGTATTCGACTTATTTATAATATATGAGCTCTGTTTGACTTTATTGGTTAACCATTGAGCTCAGTTTTACCGGCAGGATTTATTTGTTATTGTTTTGTTTTTTTAGCAATAGCGACCAGGTGTTTTTTTTTTTTTTTTACGGTGCGTTTTTATTTTTCGCTACCTCGAGCGTTTTGTTTTTATTATTTTAAGAATATGCAAATGAGGGCATTTTTCCTTTTTTTAATTCGCCCTTAATCGGACGAGTCATCAATTGTATATATATATATATAGAGAGAGATTTTTTTTAATTAATTAATTTACATACCAATTTATTGTATACATATTTTATAATTAATTTGTAAATTAATTATAAAATCGCTATACAATAAATTGGTATATAAATTAATTAATTTTTTTTTAAAAACCCAGAAAACTATATATATATCGAGAGAGCGAGAGAGAGAGAGAAGGAAGGGGAGAGAGAGAGAAGGAAGGAGAGAGAGACAAGGAAGGGGAGAGAGAGCGAGAGAAATAGAAGGAAGGCGAGAGAGAAGGAAGGAGAGAGAAGGAAGGAGAGAGAGAGCGAGCGAGAGAGAGAAGGAAGGGGAGAGAGAGAGAGAAGGAAGGGGAGAGAGAGCGAGAGAAATAGAAGGAAGGGGAGAGAGAGAGAGAAGGAAGGGGAGAGAGAGCGAGAGAAATAGAAGGAAGGGGAGAGAGAGAGAAGGAAGGAGAGAGAGCGAGCGAGAGAGAGAAGGAAGGGGAGAGAGAGAAGGAAGGGGAGAGAGAGCGAGAGAAAGAGAAGGAAGGGGAGAGAGAGCAAGAGAAAGAGAAGGAAGGAGAGAGGAGAGAGAGAAGGAAGGGAAGAGAGAGAGAAGGAAGGAGAGAGAGAGAGAAGGAGAGAGAAGAGAGAAAGAAGGAAGGAGAGAGAGAGAAGGAAGGAGAGAGCGAGCGAGCGAGAGAGAGAAGGAGGGAGAGCGAGCGAGAGAGAGAAGGAGGGAGAGCGAGCGAAGAGAGAAGGAAGATGAGAGAGAGAGAGAGAAAGAAGGAGAGAGAGAGAGAGAAGGAAGGAGAGAGAGCGAGCGAGAGAGAAGGAAGGAGAGAGAGCGAGAGAGAAGGAAGGGGAGAGAGAAGGAAAGGGGAGAGAGAGAGAAGGAAGGAGAGAGAGCGAGCGAGAGAGAGAGAGAAGGAAGGAGAGAGAGCGAGAGAGAGAGAAGGAAGGAGAGAGAGCGAGAGAGAGAAGGAAGGGGAGAGACAGAGAGAAGGAAGGAGAGACAGAGAGAAGGAAGGAGAGAGAGCGAGAGAGAGAGAAGGAAGGGGAGAGAGAGAGAGAGAGAGAGAGAAAGGAAGGGGAGAGACAGACAGAGAGAGAGAGAGAGAGAGAGAGAGAGAAAGGGAGAGAAAGGGAGAGAAAGGGAGATAGGGTAATAGATAGACAGTAATCTGGATGCAACGTAATTCTAAGTTTCGACAGAAACAAAACATCTCCAAGTATGTGTAAAGAGTTTAAGGGGTAAAAAACAAAAACCATGTGCCTAATGATGTCTGCCAGTGCCCCCTCATTTAAGCCCTTCCCCTGTGTGTGGGGGGGGGGGGAGAAATTATATATCAAATCCTTCCTATTATTTCATGACTTCTCTTCTCCCTCACCCCCTTAAATTGTTTCCGAATAGTGTACGTCCCGCGTCCCGCCCCCACAACCCCCACCACCACCACCCACGAAAAAAAAAATGGAAGGATTTTTTTTAGGGGGAGGATGGTGAGTTGTTTCTGTTGATGCGGATCTGCAGTAAACAGGGAATTTGGAAGACTGGGGATGTGCGAGAGGGGGGGGGGGGAGTTTTGGTGCGTTCTTCTTTTTTTTTGGGGGGGGGGGTAAGGCTATGGATAGGTTATGTTATAAAAGAATGATATTCCGGGTCGGTGGAGACGAATTGGAAAAAAGGTAAAGAAAAAAGATATAATGATCGGTAGGTAAAAATGGAGATAAACACATAGATTTCTATTCATCTCTCTCTCTATCTCTCTCTCTCTCTCTATCTATCTATCTATATATATATAGAGAGAGAGAGAGAGAGAGAGAAATATATACATATATATGTATCAAAATAAAATTGTTTCCCAATATTCATTTTTCTGAAGACGTTCGATAATACGAACAAAACCGGTCAAATCTCTTGTTTTTTGTGTTTCTCCTGCATTTTAACCTGTTTTCCGTTTGTCTTTTTTCACACATATATATATATCTGTATCTCTCTATATATATCTCTTTCTCTCTCTCTCTCTCATATATATATATATATATATATATATATATATATATATATATCCTTATATATATATATATATCCTTATATATATATATATATCCTTATATATATATATATATCCTTATATATATATATATATCCTTTTATATATATATATAATCCTTTTAATATATATATATATATATATATCCTTTTATATATTTATATATATTTA
>OY744554.1:9645244-9647744 GCA_963556195.1 Sepiola atlantica | reverse complement strand
ATAATAGATACATAATATATATATAATAGATATATAATATATATATAATATGTATAATATATATAATATATATTTAATATATATATAATATATATGTATAATATATATAATATAAATATATGTATAATATATAAGATATATATATATATAAGATATATATATATAATATATGTATATATAATATATATATAATGTATATATAATATATATATATAATATATATATAATATATGTATATATAGTATATATAATATATATATAGTATATGTATATATAATATATATAATATATGTATATATAATATATATATAATATATGTATATATAACATATATATAATATATATATATAATATATAACATAATATATATATTATATATATATAATGTATATAAAATATATATAACATATAACATAATATATATATAATATATATAAAATATATATAATATACATAATATATATATAATATATATATAATATATATTATATATATATATATATTATATATATATACACATATATATATGTGTGTGTGTGTGTGTATTAGTGTTTTGGCGATTAATTAGAATCGCAAAACTTTTAAAAATGTTTTTTGAATCGGAAATTAAGCTAATTTTAATTTTTTTGTTTAAAACTTGATTTTCCATTTCTGGTGCTTATCATAAATAATTATTGATTGGAAATTTACCAGTAAAACTAAAATGTACATGTCATAACAACAAATTTGGTAAAAATGGCACTGGAAGAAATGGCACGGTGAAAACGACACAAGTAAAATGTCACGAGTGGATGAACAGGAAAAAATGACACAAGATGAAAATCTCACAGTGAGTTTATCAAAAATTGCTATTACGAAGAAAAACATTTGAGAAAAAATAATTCGAATATTTTTTTTTATGGAAATCGCTCCAGACAAGGCATGAAGCCACTTGATGTAAGGAGCTAACAAGAACGAAATATGATTATCGCAAAGACAGGAGATGCCTATTGGCTTTAGTCTTGAAAAGACCAAGGCTATAGATAGGAGGAAAACAGTCAGCAGTCTTGAAACTGTTATGCTGTAAACCAAACCAAACATTGATGTTATTTTTATTTTTATTTATTTTTACCCCCCCCCCCACCCCACTTTGCAAAACTCAATCATGTTCTGCAAAAACAAAAAACAAAAACAATTTTCCTTTACAAAACAATCAATAAAAACCTTGAATACATATTTGGAAATCTACAGAACTTGAAACCTAAAAACTTCTACCAAAATAACCGGATTTGGCATTAAATAACCCGAAAAGGGTTGATATGCCGTAAAACAACTAACCTAACAACCAACCTTAGTCTTGAAAAGACCAAGGCTATGGGTAGGAGAGGAAACATAAAGATTGATTCGTGCAATGTACCCCTGACCCTAACCCTAACCCTAACCCTAATCCTAACCCCTGAAGTGTACTTTTACATTTGCGAAAATATATGCACACATTACACAGGGTTTTCACGGTAATTCAAAAATACAACAAAAACAAAAAAATCTATAACTAAATATTTAGAAATATTAAAAGTATCGGAATCAGTAATTGTATCGGAATCGGGAAAAAATTAGAATCGTCCCATCACTAATATGTATACTAGCAGTATTAGCCCTGACCCTAACCCTAACCCTAACCCTAGCCCTAACCCTAACCCTTAACCGTAACGTGTGTGTATATACAGTTGGCAAAAAGAAATATCCGTACGCCATTTTTTTTATATTGCTATTTATGTATTTATTATATATTTAAATAGTTTAGTAAATCATACGTTTACTGAGTAAGATAAAATACTTCAAATATATGCAATTGGTCAGAAATTTGTATATTCTGTTCGTTTAAAAAAATAATTTTACTATACAAAATAAATCTTCATTTAAAAATGTGTTTAATGATATTTCTGTACGTCAATAGCGGCAAATGTTTTCCCGAAGTTTGAACTGATATATATATATATATATAATATATATATATATATATATATATATATATATATATATATATATATATATATATATATATATGTATTGTATTAGTTTCTGTAAATGTAAATCCGTAGAAACTCAAGTGTTTATAAAAAGTGCTCAATAACAAGTAGAGCTGTTTATAAGTATAAAGTTTTATTTATACAAACATTATTGGTTACATATGTGCATACATGTTTCAGCTGCAGTTTTCTCTGATGAGGTTGACTTTCTAGGAAAAGTGCAACCGAAACATGTATGCACATATGTAAGCAATAATGTTTGTATAAATAAAACTTAATACTTATATATATATATATATATATATATATATATATATATATATATTACATATATAATTATTATATACGTAAAGATATATTAATTGCGTACATATAATATTATATATGTATATATATTATGTATATATATATATATATTATGTGCGAATAAATATTTTATATATGTATATTATTAGCGAAAATATAATATTATATATGTATATGCGTATATA
>OY744554.1:9612744-9615244 GCA_963556195.1 Sepiola atlantica | reverse complement strand
CAAGGTCGGAAAATGGGATTTGATAAGTCAACACCCTAGAGGAAGAGCACTTTGACCTTTAAAAATTGCCTAGGCAGCCCCGTCGGCATTCCCCGGTAGAGGCGCCTCGGGTGATTAACAATAAACTCACCCCTTCTCAAAGGGTTTTATTTACTCCTCCCCAGGAGTTAGGCACAAGGCCAGTTTTATCTTACTCCCACAAGTAAGATGTGACCCAAGATCGGGTCGAAAAAGTGGGGTTTGAAAAGCCAGTGCTGGCCATTTAAAAATTGCCTGGGCAGCCCCGTCGGCATTCCCCGGTAGGGGCGCCTCAGACAGTAAGCAATAAACTTACTCCTCCCCAAAGAGGGGAGGCAAAGCCTGGGAGGGTGGACCTCCTAGAACTGCACAGGACAGGCGTGCAGTATCCATCGGAACAGATACTACACTTTGATCTTAGCCAAAGGCCAAGAAGGGGTGAGAAAGCAAAGCCTGGGAGGGTAGACCTCTTAGAACTGCACAGGACAAACCCACAGACCGGCGTAAATCAAGCCCCGAAGGCCAAGACGATACCGGTCTATGGGGGTGCAGTATCCATCGGAACAGATACTACACTTTGATCTTAGCCAAAAGGCCGAGAAAGCATTTCTCGCACATTATTTATCTACCTGCCACAGCGGTAAGATGTGACACAACGTCGGGAAAGTGGGATTTGAAAAGCCAGCGCCCGAGAAGTTGAGCATTCTGGCCTACAAAAAATGCCTGGGCAGCCCCGTCGGCATTCCACGGTAGGGGCGCCTCAGGCGATTAACAATAAACTAATCCCTTCTCAAAGGGTGAGAAGGTAAAGCCTGGGAGGGTGGACCTCGCAGAACTGTGCAGGACAACCCCACAGACCGGCGGAATCAAAACCCGAAGGCCAAGACGGTACCGGTCTAAGGGGTGTAGTATCCATCGGAACAGATACTACACTTTGAAATATTTACTTGCAGAAAATACATATTCATATTCAAAACAAATTAGGCACAAGGCCATCAAAAGTGTGGGGGTGAGGGTGTTGTTGGTCATCCTTTGTCTAAGGTAATAAAAATGTTTATCCTACTCTTTACTAGAATCATCTCAGTCACCATAATACCACATTTGCTCTAGGGGCTGTCTTACTAAGGCTATTATAAAATAAGTTGGCAATCTTAAAATTTTTCATTTTTTTTTTTTTTTTTTAATTAAAATAAATAAATAAATAAATATGGTTATATGTACAGCCACACTTTGATCTTGGCCTTTTGAAAGCATTTCTCGCACTAACCGTAAAGTCAAAACGCCCGATTCCAAGTTGATTCAACTTTACACGACCCGCCATCTTTGTTTGTAAACTGCTTCTAGATTTGCGATTTTATTTAGTCAAAAGTAAACAAAAAATTACAAACAAATATTTGAAAGGAAAAACAATGCACATCAAATGTCTTACATTTGAATATGCGATATCCGTTGCAAGATTAACTAATTTGAATATTAGACATTTTATAAAGACATTTTATAAAGACATTTTATAAAGACATTTTATAAAGACATTTTATAAAGACATTTTATTAAGACATTTTATAAAGACATTTTATAAAGACATTTTATAAAGACATTTTATTAAGACATTTTATTAAGACATTTTATTAAGACATTTTATAAAGACATTTTATAAAGACATTTTATAAAGACATTTTATTAAGACATTTTATAAAGACATTTTATTGAGACATTTTATAAAGACATTTTATAAAGACATTTTATTAAGACATTTTATAAAGACATTTTATAAAGACATTTTATAAAGACATTTTATAAAGACATTTTATTGAGACATTTTATAAAGACATTTTATAAAGACATTTTATTAAGACATTTTATTACGACATTTTATAAAGACATTTTATTACGACATTTTATAAAGACATTTTATAAAGACATTTTATTAAGACATTTTATAAAGACATTTTATTGATTAATTATCAATTGTTATCGTGTGATTTTTTTTTAAATTCAATTTTTGTTTTGATTGCAATTTAACAAATAGTTCTGCTAAAGTATTGTCTTATATTTCGTGGACAAACGTTTGGTATTTGCGTTTCCTTTCCAATTGTTCCTTTCCCCTTTTTAACTTTAAGATGACTGACGTCCAACAAGTTGCGATCTGTTACTAAGTTAAACATAAATCCTCTCCATACAGGTCATCGCCCAGGCAAATTCGGTTCTTCTTTCTTTTCCTTTATTTACGGTCATTTTTTAAAGATGAATAAATTTGTATCGAAATTATCAAAATGTTTATGTTTATCTATCTATATGAATAAATGCGACGTTTTTCTGTTTCGTGTTTACAACAATCTTATGAAAGACATGTTTATTATTTAAAATACTTGTGTAAAGTATTATATATATATATATATATATACATATATATATACACACATATATATATACATATATATACACACATATATATATACATATATAAATATATATATATACA
>OY744554.1:9605244-9610244 GCA_963556195.1 Sepiola atlantica | reverse complement strand
TATAATACATATATATAATACATATATATATACATATATATATAATACATATATATAATACATATATATATATATCATACATACATATATATAATACATATATATATATCTCATACATACATATATATAATACATATATATATATATCATACATACATATATATAATACATATATATATAATACACATATATATTATACACATATAATACATATATATATGTATATATATATATATGTATATATATAATAACATATATATATATAAATAATATATATATATAATATATATAATACATATATATATATATATGTATATATATATATATATATATATATATATATATATATATGAATATATTACTTAGACATAAAGAGATCTTAGTTCTATTTCTTCCACGTAGTTGGTTTGATGGCCGCATCAATCTAAGCGTTAGTACAAAAGTTGAAATGTGGGTCGGGTTTCGAATCACGTAAGATGAATTCCTGGAAAAAACGGATGAAACACATTCGCATGTGGATAAGAATTTTAGAATATTTATCGTAATATATATATATATATATATATATATATATATATAAAAATATATATATATATATATATTAATATATATATATATATTCTAATAATAATATATATATATATATAATATATATATATATATTTATATTAAAAAGTAAGGAAGTTGACATCTTTGAAGCACGGATTAGAATGTATTGAAGCACGGATTAGAATGTATTAAATATTTTTGAAAATCAAACAGCGAGACTTGATAAGGTTGTATTTTACAACGAAAATTCGCGATAAAATTTTTTTTTAAATAAATGAATTTTTCATTTATAAAAATATTGCACGATGTTTGATTTTCAAAAATATTTAATATATATATATATATATATATAATATATATATATATATACATAATATACAAAATTAATAGCATAACCTACAACGTCGATACTAACCTATTAAACATCTGCAGTAATCGAATTAAGAAACAAAAATAAATATAAAAACACTTAAAAACGATTATGACGTCACCGATTAAAAAAATTAATTAAAAAATTGGTGCTTCTTGCTTAAAAGTCCGAAAAAAAGATTTCTTTGTCTTTTACTGTTTAAGAGGTAAATAAGGGGCAGTAACTCTTAATTGTAATTTTGAGCCAGATTTTACGAGCATACGATCGCCTTGGTGCCGAAGGATTCCATCATTTGCGTGTGAATCACAAGTACAATTTTGTTGATCCACAAACCGGGGCCACCACCAACCACGTTGAACGTATGTGGTGTGAAGCAAAAAAGAAATAAATAAAATTGAATGTGGCACCCACACGCAAATGGTGGATTCCTATCTCGCAGAATTCATGTGGCGGCAGAAATTGCCCAAATTTGCAAACAAATTGCTGAATTTTATTCAGTATAAAACCCAAGTATAAACACAATAAATTCTTAAATTTTCCATTGCTGTATACTTTGTTGTTCATTTATTACTAATTAATTTTCTGTAAATTACGTTACATGTAATAACAACAGTTGATAAGAGTTACTGCCCCTTATTTACCTCTTAAACAGTAAAAGACAAAGAAATCTTTTTTTCGGACTTTTAAGCAAGAAGCACCAAAAAATTAATACATGGAAAACAACAACAAATTCATAAATACACAAATAAACAACAGATTTAATTACAACTGATTTTTTATTCTCCCGTAAAAAAAACTTCTACTGAGCAAAATAATAAAAACACCTTAAAACAACAACAAAAAAAAAAAAAACAAACAACAATTTCTGTAGTCGATCAAGAAGGTCGAAAGCGCTTGAGATTACCGAGAAAAAAGAATTCTCGTATCCATACTCCATTTTACTTCTTGGCCTTTAGGCTAAGATCAAAGTGTAGTATCTGTTCCGATGGATACTGCGCCCCATAGACTGGTATCGTCTTCGCCTTCGGGTCTTGATTTACGCCGGTCTATGGGTCTGTCCTGTGCAGTTCTAGGAGGTCCACCCTCCCAGGCTTTGCCTCCCCTCTTTGGGGAGGAGTAAGTTTATTGTTTACTTTCTGAGGCGCCCCTACCGGGGAAAGCCGACGGGCTGCCCAGGCAATTTTTAAACAACCAGAGTGCTCACCTTCTCGGGCGCTGGCTTATATAATCCCACTTTCCCGACCTTGTGTAACATCTTACCTTGTGGGAGGTAGATAAATAACTCCATACTCCATTTTACTTCTTGGCCTTTTGGTCAAGATCAAAGTGTAGTATCTGTTCCCATGGATACTGCACCCTATAGACCGGTATTGTTTTGGCCTTCGGGGCTTGATTCCGCCGGTCTATGGTTCTGTCCTGTGTAGTTCTAGGAGGTCCACCCTCCCAGGCTTTATCTCCCCTCTTCGGGGAGGAGTAAGTTTATTGCTTACTGCCTGAGGCGCCCCTACCGAGGAATGCCAACGGGGCTGCCCAGGCAATTTTTAATAGCCTGAGTGCTCACCTTCTCGGGCGCTGGCTTTTCAAATCCCACTAAAAATAAAAATTAATATTACTACTACTAATAATAATAATAATAAAATTAATATTACTACTACTAATAATAATAATAATAAAATTAATATTACTACTACTACTAATAATAATAATAATAAAATTAATATTACTACTACTACTAATAATAATAATAATAAAATTAATATTACTACTACTACTAATAATAATAATAAAATTAATATGAACAAAACTTTTGAATATATATAAGAAAACTGTAAAACGAAAAGTGTTATGAATTGTTGTGAATATTAATTTATTAGAAGGTGTTTATAAAATTATTATGAAGCATCGGGATGAATGTGTTTACGCAGGGTTCTGTTGGCTATATATAATGTGTTTAAAAATATTTAAATTTTTAGGCCAAGATCAAAGTGTAGCATCTGTTTCGATGGATACTGCACCCCATAGACTGGTATTGTCTTGGCTTTCGGGGCTTGATTTACGCCGGTCTATAAGTCTGTCCTGTGCAGTTCTAGGAGGTCCACCCTCCCAGGCTTCGCCTCCCCTCCTTGGGGAGGAGTAAGTTTATTGCTTACTGCCTGAGGCGCCCCTACCGAGGAATGCCAACGGGGCTGCCCAGGCAATTTTTAATAGCCAGAGTGCTCACCTTCTCGGGCGCTGGCTTTTCAAATCCCACTTTCCCGACCCGACCTTGGGTCACATCTTACCTTGTAGGAGCAAGATAAAACTGACCTTGTGCCTAACCTCTTGGAGAGGAGGTAAATAGATACTCCATAAATTACCATCAGAGAACCTGAAACTTGCTCGCCGACTCGAGACAGGGATTACAAAAATAACGAAAAGAGAAAATTCTCTTGGGTTCAATAAAACTTGCATTGGTAACTACGTATCTGCTTATGTACAAGGGCTTATCGTCCGACCCTTTAAGAGGAAACGTCAGAATTATAAATTAAAAAATATTTTTTTTAAAAGCGGATGAGAAATAAGTGGAACAAATAATTTAAGTTGGCGAATCATATTTTCCCGTTTAAAATTATGTAAAAGAGATTAATTCGTTGGTTCTTATATATGAACTATTTTTTTAAATTATTTGATGAGGTAATATACAAAATTATTTAGCACTCGCAAATATACATTTTATGAGGTAATATACAAAATTATTTACCACTAACAAATATATATTTGATGAGGTAATATAAAAAATTATTTAGCACTAACAGATATACATTTGATGAGGTAATATACAAAATTATTTAGCACTAACAAATATATACTCCCTCCGGTCGCATTTTGCTAGGCTGAGATGATATCATGATGAACGAACTACATACACTGACCCCCAAATGAGGAGGTAACAACGAACATATACTACACAAATCATTAAAAGAGAAGGCAATATCTAGTAGGATAGTACTATGATAACAGAACAGGTACTACAATACCACTTCCAAAATAAAGGAGGTAATACCTGGGAAAATATCACCATAAAAGCAGAAGGTAATGCCTGTGAGTATAGTATCATAGCAACAGAAAAGATACTACACTACTACGTGTTCCCCCCCCCCCCCCCCAAAAAAAAGAAGGTAATCCATGGGAAGATGGTATCATGACAAAAGAACAGCTACTACACTAAGCCTCCCTCACAGTAGAATGTAAGACCTGGGAGGATTACTTCCATACCCTTAAAAAAAAGGAGGTAATTCCTGGGAGGACGGTCTTATGACAAAAGAACCGATACTACACTAACGTATTCCTATTAAAAGATAATATAATAATAGATTAAATCGGGGGTTTTATTGGGGGGGGGGTCATTCTTTTATAAATTCCTAGTCATAAAAACATTTTTTTTAAATAGTTTCTTGGCCTTTTTCCCTTAGATCCCACTTCCCATTTTAATCCAATGACTTTTTGTAAATAAATGTATTTATGAAAAAATGTTTTCAGCAATTTGGAGATATTTTAAGTAGGAGTAAATGTGGTATTGTGGTGTCTACGATGATTCTTTACTCGGATATTTCTTGGCCTTTTTCCCTTAGATCCCACTTCCCATTTTAATCCAATGACTTTTTGTAATTAAACGTATTTATGAAAAAATGTTTTCAACAATTTGGAGATATTTTAAGTAGGAATAAATGTGGTATTGTGGTGTCTACGATGATTCTTTACTCGGATATTTCTTGGCCTTTTTCCCTTAGATCCCACTTCCCATTTTAATACAATGACTTTTTGTAATTAAACGTATTTATGAAAAAATGTTTTCAACAATTTGGAGATATTTTAAGTAGGAGTAAATGTGGTATTGTGGTGTCTACGATGATTCTTTACTCGGATATTTCTTCATTGCGTAAGATGTAACACGCGATTTTTTTTGATTTTTTTTTTTTTAATTTTTGGTGGGGGGGGGTGTAATTTTCACCTCGATTAGTTGTTTTGGTTTACTGCGAGATTAACCTCGCGTGTGACAACAGTAAGAAATCAATTCTCATTGCTAAAAATAAATTACTAT
>OY744554.1:9587744-9592744 GCA_963556195.1 Sepiola atlantica | reverse complement strand
TAATATTACTACTACTACTAATAATAATAATAAAATTAATATTACTACTACTAATAATAATAATAAAATTAATATTACTAATAATAATAATAATAAAATTAATATTACTACTACTACTAATAATAAAATTAATATTACTACTACTACTAATAATAATAATAAAATTAATATTACTTCTACTACTACAACTAATAATAATAAAATTAATATTACTACTACTACTAATAATAAAATTAATATTACTACTACTACTAATAATAATAATAATAATAAAATTAATATTACTTCTACTACTACTACTACTAATAATAATAAAATTAATATTACTACTACTACTAATAATAATAATAATAATAAAATTAATATTACTACTACTACTAATAATAATAATAATAAAATTAATATTACTACTACTACTACTAATAATAATAATTAAATTAATATTACTACTACTACTAATAATAATAATAATTAAATTAATAGTACTACTACTACTAATAATAATAATAAAATTAATATTACTACTACTAATAATAATAAAATTAATATTACTAATACTACTACTAATAATAATAATAAAATTAATATTACTACTACTACTAATAATAATAAAATTAATATTACTACTACTACTAATAATAATAATAATAAAATTAATATTACTACTACTAATAATAATAATAATAAAATTAATATTACTACTACTAATAATAATAATAAAATTAATATTACTACTACTACTAATAATAATAATAATAAAATTAATATTACTACTACTAATAATAATAATAAAATTAATATTACTACTACTACTACTAATAATAATAATAAAATTAATATTACTACTACTACTAATAATAATAATAATAAAATTAATATTACTACTAATAATAATAATAATAATAATAATAATAAAATTAATATTACTACTACTACTAATAATAAAATTAATATTACTACTACTACTACTAATAATAATAATAATAAGATTAATATTACTACTACTACTACTACTACTACTACTAAAACTAATATGAACAAAACTTTTGAATATATATAAGAAAACTGTAAAACGAAAAGTGTTATGAATTGTTCTGAATATTAATTTATTAGAAGGTGTTTATAAAATTATTATGAAGCATCGGGATGAATGTGTGTACGCAGAGTTCTGTTGGCTATATATAATGTGTTTAAAAATATTTAAATTTTTAGGCCAAGATCAAAGTGTAGCATCTGTTCCGATGGATACTGCATCCCATAGACTAGTATTGTCTTGGCTTTCGGGGCTTGATTTACGCCGATCTATAGGTATGTCCTGTGCAGTTCTAGGATGTCCACCCTCCCAGGCTTTGCCTCCCCTCTTTGGGGAGGAGTAAGTTTGTTGCTTACTGCCTGAGGCGCCCCTACCGGGAAATGCCGGCGGGGCTGCCCAGGCATTTTTTCTAGGCCAGAATGATCACCTTCTCGGGCGCTGGCTTTTAAAGTCTCACTTTCCCGACCCGACCTTAGGTCACATCTTACCTTGTGGGAGTAAGATAAAACTGGCCTTGTGCCTAACCTCCTGAAGATGAGGTAAATAATACTTAAATATATAATCGAATTAAATAAACGTAACGTGTTTTGATATAAATATAGTTGGGATAAATAGAAAAATATTTCGCATTTATTCATTTATATATATATATATATATATATATATATATATATATATATATATATGAGAGAGAGAGATAGTGCGTCGCTGTATGTCGAAAAGAAATCAATAAAGTGCTCGATCGTAAGAATGCGAGAGCTAAAATACAAGGTATATATTTAAAAACTAGACATTACTATGTAATTTGTAATGTATGGTTTTTAAATATATACTTTGTATATATATATATATATATATATATATATATATAAAATATTTGTTGTTTTGTTTATAATCTATGTACGTATACGTTTCGTCCCTTTTCAATCAGGACTCATCAGCATAGAGATATGACTATTCACTACCGGTCGTACGATTCGAAACCCTGGATAACAAGTATTTTTCAACTTGCATCCAACGCCTTAAACCGCGCGCCCACCAGTTGAATAGCCGATAAACAATGATAATTTAAACAACTAAAGCGGCATGATATCCAGGCATTCTACTACTATTAAAGAAGGAATGATGCATTATAAAGCAAGTGACGTCATGCTGTGTTTATACTACCATTAAGAGGGCTCTACTTCTTTTACGAGGAGCGACAAATATAAAATATTTGTTGTTTTGTTTATAATCTATGTACGTATACGTTTCGTCCCTTTTCAATCAGGACTCATCAGCATATATATATATATATATATATATATATATAGTCTAAAGAAACTTTGAGTCATTTTAACAACAAAAAAAGAAGTAAAATGCAGTTTAAATTTCCAGAGAAACTAATTAATTCCAAGATATTGCAGACTTAACATTCGTTGGGAAATTCATAAATAAATAAATAAATAAGTAAATCAAATAAAAAGGGGGTTAAGTATCTAAGAGTAAAACAAAAACAGGAGACCTTAAGCGTCTAATATTAACACGGGGATCATCAGCTGTTTACCATGTAACTGTTTCGGAGTTTTAAAAACAGGACAGTTATAATATTCATGGCTCTCCAATGGTACTGATCAAACGTCCATTTCCCCAATAATCAAGTGTCGAAATAATTCAGCTTAAAATTTCACTAATATATACATAAATAAATAATAATAATAATAAAATAATAATAATATAATACCCTTAAGACTACCGTATGATATGGTAATTTGCATATCAAATAACATTAATTATAACAGTAATAATAATTTTAAAAAATAAAAATAATAATAATACTACCCTAACCCTAACCCTAACCCTAACCCCAATAACCATTCTGCAATATGGTAGCTAGCAATAAGATTATATAAGAATTAAAGTTGCATTAAAAAATAAATAAATAAATTAAAATTATATATATATATATATATATATATATATATATATATATATATATATATATATATATATATATATTAAGTCTGCAATATCTTGGATTTAGTTAGTTTGTCTGGGAATTTAAACTGCATTTTACATTTCTTTTTTTTTTTTTTTTTTTTTTTTTAATGCCTAAAAGCTTCTTTAGACTATATATTGGGTATTTAGATCTGTATGGCTAGGTTTCCTTCCTATTATCTAATTAATTTTCTGGTACCTAAGGTACTAAAGCTTTTTTTTTATTTATATTTTAATGCAACTTTAATTCCTATATAATTTTATTGCTAGCTACCATATTGCAGAATGGTTCTTGGATGTAGTGTTTAGATAGTATTATTATTATTTTTATATATATATTTTTATTCTTTTTTTTTTATTTTTTTTTTTTATTTTTTTTTTTTAATTATTTTTTTTATTATTGTTATAATTAATGTTATTTGATATGCAAATTACTATATCATACGGTAGTTTTAAGGGTAATATATTATTATTATTATTATTATTATAATAATAATAATAATAATAATATATTACCCTTAAAACTACCGTATGATATAGTAATTTGCATATCAAATATTATTATTATTATTATTATTATTATTTATTTATTTATCATTATTATTATTTATTTATGTATATATTAGTGATATTTTAAGCTGAATTATTTCGACACTTTATTATTGGGGAAATGGTCGTATAATCAGTACCATTGGAGAGCCATGAATATTATAACTGTCCTGTTTTTAAATTTCCGAAACAGTTACATGGTAAACAGCTGATGATCCCCGTGTTAATATTAGACGCTTAAGGTCTCCTGTTTTTGTTTCACTCTTAGATAATTAACCCCCCCCTTTTTTTTTTTTTTTATTTTTTTTTTTTACTTATATTTTTTCATTTATTAATTTTCCAACGAATGTTAAGTCTGCAATATCTTGGATTTAGTTAGTTTGTCTGGGAATTTAAACTGCATGTTACATTTTTTTTTTTTTTTTTTAATGCCTCAAAGCTTCTTTAGACTATATATATATAAAAAATAAAGCTAAAGTACCTTAGGTACCAGAAAGGTAAGTAGATAAGAGTAAGGAAACCTAGCCATACAAACCTAAAGACCCAATATATAGTCTAAAGAAGCTTTGAGTCATTTTAACAAAACAAAAAAAAACAAAAAAATGTAAAATGCAGTTTAAATTCCCAGAGAAACTAACTAAATCCAAGATATTGCAGACTTAACATATTATATATATATATAATTATGAGTAATACTATACAATAATCATTACTATTGATGATAAAAATTATTTTCAAGGAAATGCCGTTGGGAAATTAGTCAAAAAAAAATCCATGTTACTTTACGTATTAATTTGTGACCTATTTGCGTAAAAATAAACAATCAATATATTTTAATAAGAAGTTATAAGCCTTTGAAGTGCTCATACAACACCGATTCTTGGCAAAGCAGCCATTTTGTTTACGTTACTAACTGACTAAACAAAGATGACTGCTTTGCTCAGCATCGGTATTTACACGAACTTTATAGGCTTGCCACTTCTATTCAGAATTAATTTTTTTCATGCAAAGATGTCATGAATCGTTAGGCTAGGAAAAAATTGATTGTTTTTTTTTTTACTAATTTGCAAACTGTATTTTCTTCTTTTTTTTAATAATATATGTCAGTATACCCCCTCGACGTAAATTCACTAGACCAACCCGACAATCGTCCAAATCCCATCCATTCACTGTGGAAGTCCCCAGATACCGGAGAGCCTTCTACTCCAATAGCTTCTTTCCTCGTGCGGCCGGCATCTGGAACTCCCTCCCTGCTCTCTGTTTCCTCGACTGTACTGACATGCAGAAATGTTAAACTAAGTTAAACAGACATCTCGCTTCACAGCTCCCAACTTAGGATGACCCCCATAACTTACATACTATCTCGCTGTAGCTCTTTACGTCTACAGTGGCGGCCTGCCTTGTTTCGGGTGAAATATGTTTTTTAAAAAAATGTTTAATG
>OY744554.1:9550244-9562744 GCA_963556195.1 Sepiola atlantica | reverse complement strand
ATAAATTTGGGCAATTTGGGACATTTTTGACCCCCCCCCCTTTGACCCCCTGGGGACGCGAACCAGAATTTTTCTGAGGTCAAGGATGCTCATTTTATATCCAGAACAATTGCCTCTACATTTTGGCCAAGTTTCAGAAAAATTGAATGGATGGATCAAACGTTATGGGAGAAAAGGGTCATTTTTGCCATTTTGGGGGCTTTTGAACCCCTGGGGGCGCGAACCAGATTTTTTCCAAAGTCAGCGATACTTATTTTCTATTAAGAACAATTGCCTCCACATTTTGGCCAAGTTTCAGAGAAATTGAATGGATGGATGAAAAGTTATGTGGCAAAAAATTACATTTTTTGCCATTTCGGGGCCTTTTGACCCCCTGGGGGGCTAACCAGATTTTTTTTCAAAAATCGGAGAATGTAACTTTCTAACCTGACCAACGTTACAACTTCATGCAAAATTTCAGAGAAATTCAATCGATGGTTGCGGAGAAAAATCCGGACGGACGGACGGACATGCCTCAAAACATAAGTCCCCCGATTTTATAAATCGGGGGACCAATAACATTTTCGTTGGTCTGTCACTTTTACATTTAAAATAACTTGTACTTTAGTCTGTCACTCTTAAGTTCGAAATAACATTTTTGTTGGCGTGTCATGTTTAAGTTTTAAATAGCATTTTCTGTAAATTAGTCGTTTCTCAACCAAAATGGCGGACAATGACTCAGCTGCAATCTTGCGACCTCACAAACGAGTAAGTAAACCCAAATAAATTGTTTTGGACTAATTTCAAATTTAATTTTAATTATTTTAATGGAAATACAGTTAGGAAATTAGTTTATTTAGGTGTACTTATTAATTTATGAAGCTAGAAAAATATCAGAAAATTGCAGCCGATTCATTGTCTGCCATTGCGGCTGGGAAACAACTGATTTACCTCATTTTCGTTGGTTTGTACTGGAAGAAGAAAATAGGGAATGGAAAGAATTGAAGAATGACGTAAATAAATAGGTGAATAATAGAAAGGAATAGAAGGATGGAATAATGAAAAGAAGGACAGCGAAAATAAAAAGGAATAAGTACCAAAAAGAAAATTGATGAAAAAGGGGAGGTAATCCAAAAAAAAAAAACAAGAAAATAAATTTTTAAATAATTTAAAATAAAAACAAGTCGCACAAGGAACTGCAAATGAAATTAACTTACGAAGCAAAATAAAGTTCAGCTTTTTTCTACAAAAGTTAAAATAAAATTAAAATTAAAAACAAGAAAGAAACAGAAACGCTAACCAAAAAACAGATTTTTTTTTTTTTTTTTTTACAAAATGGACGAATAAGTGACTGCGCATGCGTGCGTATATAACGTGCGTGCTTCCGGTGCGTTTCAAAATGGTAGCAAATCAGTAAGAAAGAGAAAAGAATTTAGTTTTTCTATAGAGGTTATTTCGGATCTTAGAATTCCGTGCTTTGTTTTTCCTTTTTAGTCGAAGTGTCTACGCATCTATATAAGAGGTTCTGGTCGTTGGTCTGTCATTCTTAAGTTTGAGAAAACATTTTCGTTGGTCTGTCATCTTTAAGAAATAACATTTTCTTTGGTCTGTCAGGCTTAAGAAATAACCTTTTCTTTGGTCTGTCGCTCTTATGTTTGAAATAGCCTTTTCGTTGGTCTGTCATCTTTAAGTTTAAATTTTTTTTTTAAATCTTGGTTTGTCATTCTTAAGGTTGAAATAACATTTTTGTTGGTCTGTAATGGTTAAATTTAAGAAAAAACATTTTTGTTGGTCTGTCATGTTTAAGTTTGAAATAAAAGTATCGTCTGTCTGTCATGCTTAAATATGAAATAACTTACTCACTGGCAACAACAAATAATATTCTATACGCTCCATTACTTTCGATTACCGTTGCAAACCATTTTACGTTATCGCAACAGCCGTTTACCATTGATATCTCGCTGATAATGGACGTTGGTTGTTCGATGACAGTTGAGTGATAATAAAATTTCTCGGGATTCTATTACTTTCCGTGTTCTTGCAGTGGAGGTCTGGATGGTGTTCTCCCTCCCAGGTCTTTCCATACTCCTTGATACTTTACGACCATTTTGTGTGGCACCAGCTGAGGTTGATGCCACCAGGTGTGTCTATTTGTGTTTTGGGGGAATATGAGATTTTGGGCAGTTTCAGTACCCTTGGGCTCGTGTGTGTTGTATATTTTTATTATATTTATTTTTTCTTCTTTTCTTCTCATTCTTCTTCTTCTTCTTCTTCTTCTTCTTCTTCTCATTCTTCTTCTTCTTATTATTATTATTATTATTATTATTATTATTATTATTATTATTATTATTATTATTATTATTTGTACTCACAAGAAGTTATCACACAGGTCATAGTCAGTGATTTCTCACCGACAAGCCTCCCCAGATTTCCAGTACTCTCCACCTCTTTTCGATAACCACTGCAAATAACCTTACGGTATCGCAACAGCCGCTTACCATTGATTTCTCACTGGTAAGGACCATTGGTCTTCTCTGAGATTTGAGTGGCAATAAGCCTCCTCAAGATCCCAGCAGTTTCTGCACTTCCAGTGGAGGTCTGGTTTGAGCTGTCCCTCCTCGGTCTTCTCATCCTTCTTGACCCTCTACAAATATTTTATGTGGTGTCAACCGAGGCCGGTGCCATTTTTTTTTGGGGGGGGGAGGGGGGCAGCTTATGGTGTTTCTTGCAGTTTCTGTTCATGCGATGGTGTTTTTCCTGTGGTTTTCTTTTCTACTTGTACTTCCATGTGACTGGTTACCATTCGTAACTTATGCTGATTGGTTTCCGCATTCGAGGATTTTCCTTAACATTGCAGCCGTTTTGATCATTTCCGTCCATCGTCATGTCTCGGTGATCTCTTTGATTCCAATTTTTCTCCCAGTCTTTTCTCCAGGTTTTGGAGGACTGTTCCTAGTGCTCCTACGATAATTGGTATTATACTGACTTTCTTCATGCTCCATATTCCTTTCAGTTTTCTGCCAAATTATTATTATTATTATTATTATTATTATTATTATTATTATTATTATTATTATTATTATTATTATTATTATTATTATTATTATTATTATTATTATTTGTACTCACTAGGAGTTCTCACACAGATCATCGTCAGTGATTGCTCATCGACAACAACCAGTGGTATTTCCTGGAGTCTGAGTGACAACAAGTCTCCCCAGATTTCCAGTATTCTTCACCTCTTTTCTGATAACGATGCAGTATCGCAACAGCCTCTTACCATTGATTTCTCGCTGGTAAGGACAATTGGTCTTCTCTGGGATTTGGGTGGCACTAAGCTTCTTCTTCTTCTTCTTCTTCTTATCATCATCATCATCATCATTATCATCATCATCATCATCATCATCATTCTTATTATTATCATCGTCATCATCATCATCATCATCATCATCATCATCATCATTATTATCATCGTCATAATCATCATCATCATCGTCGTCATCATCATTATTATTATTATTATTATAATCGTTACTCACTTGGAGTTTTTACCCGCGCCATTATCAATGATCGCTCACTGGCAACAACAAGTGATGACCCTTAGAGTCTAGGTGACAACAAGTATCCCCAGATTCCACTTTTCCCCCTTTTTTTGTAATCACAACAGTCGTTTACCAATGATTTCTCGCTGATAACGGCGGGTTGGTTATTCTATGGACTTTGAGTGACAAAGTCGGGATTCTAGTACCCTCCCTGGAGGTCTGGGTGGTGCTCTCCCTTCCACAGGTTTTCTAACCCCCCCTCCCCCCCCGACCCTTCACGACCATTTTTCTGTGATGCCAACTGATGCTGGGTCTGTTTTTAATTTATTTATTTATTTTTTATTCATTCGAATTTATTCTCTTACCATCTTCTTACCCGTCTTCTCTCAGCAGCCGTCCATCACCTGCAGTTCGACCAGACTTCGAATTTTGAAGAAGAAAAATAAAAATAAATAAATCAACGAATGAATCGATCGTTCGATTCTTTGAAATGTTATAAAAATCGATCACCGTAGAGAATGACAGGAATTTGGAGTTAAAAGCGAAAAGTAAAAGTTTAAAAGAAAGAAAGAAATAAAATTAAAATTAAATATTCGAATCAGTACTGTAACAAAAAAAAACACAACGCAAAAAAAAATAGACATGAACTTTTAAAAAAGTAATCAAATCAATTTTATAAAAAAAAATCAAATAAAATTAAAAATTAAAAAAAAACAAAAAAACACACCGCAAAAAAAAAATAGACATGAACTTTAAAAAAAATAATCAAATCAATTTTATAAAAAAAAATCAAATAAAATTAAAAATTAAAAAAAAACAAAATAAAACATGGCCTCCAGAAATTTCTGGCAGATATTCTCTTCGACTTTTTCAACATTTTTTTTTTTTAATTTTATTTTCTGCGTTTTTACTTCTTTTGTTGCTAAATTCTTAAAGAGTTGGCATCATTGTATCTTTTTTTTTTCTTTTTCGGACTATTATTTGTTGAACAGCAAAAATCGACCCCAAATTAATATCGTTAGAATAAAAATTGACACTGTTATTTTGTAAAATATAGAGGAAGTCCCTTATTTTTATGAGCTCCTATGATTTGGAACAGATACAAAGAAGACATTGCCAAGGCTGCTGCAAAGAAGGTGGCCTCTCTCTATCGAGCTAGAAAACTTCTCAAACCTGCCAGTATCCTATATCTCTACAAGGCTACCATTCGCCCATGGTCCAAAAAGGGTCCCTGATCTAATAGGTCCCTCACTATCAAGCAGGATCCAGCTTCTTTCCTATCGCCGCAATGTTGCATCCCTATGCTTGTTTTACAAGTATTTCAATGGAATGTGCTCCGATGAACTTGCTGCATTGGTGCCCTCTCTACGTAAGTACCGCCGATCAAGATCCCACAACTTCACTGTTGAGGTCCCCAAATACCAGAGAGCTTTCTACTCTAATAGCTTATTTCCTCGTACTGCTAACCTTTGGAATTCCCTTCCTGCTTCCTGTTTTCCTGAACTTGCTCACATACAGACATTTAAATGTAGTGTGAACAAGCGTCTCGCTGGAAAACTACCAATATAGGATTCCCCTAATTCATAGGAGCCCCCTACGTCTCAGTGGCATTGGGCCTTGTTTGGGGTGATTTTAAGTAAAAAAAAAAAAATTTTAATTTAAAAAAAAAAAAATTTTTAATTAAAAAAAAAAAAATTTTTAATTAAAAAGAAAAAAAAATTTTTAATTTAAAAAAAAAAAAATTTTTAATTTAAAAAAAAAAAATTAATTACATTTAGAAGTTTTGGGGTTTCTTCTTTGCATACCTTTGAAGGGTCATGTGGTCGGCATCCAACATTGTCCCACTCTTTTACGGAGTCCTTTGCATTATTGTTGTACTCTGCAAGATCTTTCAGTGTTTCTGTATTATTAGGGACCGATGAAATTCCCATCTTTAATTTTAGAAGAGTCAGTTGAAAAGGGAGATAATTCAAACTATTTTTGTAACCATAACTCATAAGAGAAAATCCAGAGAATAAGTAAGAACATAAATTTTAAAAAGGGTACTTATGCAGTTTACGGTTTGGGACGAACTTAAGTAAAATAAAATTTAAAAAATTAAAAAAGGACTAACTTTCTCTCTGGGTCTAAAAGCGAAGGCCTATATCCAATCTGTTGCTCAGGTTGTTGGAAAAAATGTTGGATCATTCTACTGCTCCTAAAAGAACCTGGTTCCTGATTGAAGCCTCTACCTGTATAAGAGTCAGCTACGTCCTAAAATGAAGTACTGCTGCCATATTTAGGGGAGGTGCCGCTCGGAGCATTTTCTTTACTTGACAGAGTATAAAATCACTTTCGTAATCTAGTGGGGGCTTAGAGTAAGGGTTTCGTAATCTAGTGGGGGCTTAGAGTTAGGGTTTCGTAATCTAGTAGGGGCTTAAAGTGAGGGTTTTGTAATCTAGTGTGGGCTTAGAGTTAGGGTTTCGTAATCTAGTGGGGGCTTAGAGTTAGGGTTTCGTAATCTAGTAGGAGCTTAAAGTTAGGCTTTCGTAATCTAGTAGGGGCTTAGAGTTAGGGTTTCGTAATCTAGTAGGGGCTTAAAGTTAGGGTTTTGTAATCTAGTAGGAGCTTAAAGTTAGGGTTTCGTAATCTAGTAGGGGCTTAGAGTTAGGCTTTCGTAATATAGTAGGGGCTTAAAGTTAGGGTTTTGTAATCTAGTAGGAGCTTAAAGTTAGGGTTTTGTAATCTAGTAGGGGCTTAAAGTTAGGCTTTCGTAATATAGTAGGGGCTTAGAGTAAGGGTTTTGTAATCTAGTAGGGGCTTAAAGTTAGGGTTTCGTAATCTAGTGGGGGCTTAGAGTTAGGATTTCGTAATCTAGTAGGGGCTTAAAGTTAGGCTTTCGTAATCTGGTGTGGGCTTAGGTTAAGGGTTTCGTAATCTAGTAGGGGCTTAAAGTTAGGGTTTCGTAATCTAGTAGGGGCTTAGAGTTAGGGTTTCGTAATCTAGTGGGGGCTTACAGTTAGGGTTTCGTAATCTAGTAGAGGCTTAAAGTTAGGGTTTCGTAATCTAGTGGGGGTTTAGAGTTAGGGTTTTATAATCTAAGGGTGCCTTACAGTTAGGGTTTCGTAATCTAATGGTGCCTTACAGTTAGGGATTCGTAATCTAGTGGGGCCTTAGAGTAAGGGTTTCGTAATCTAGTATAGCCTTAGAGTTAGGGTTTCGTAATTTAGTTGGGCCTTAGAGTTAGGGTTCCGTAATCTAGTGGGGCCTTAGAGTTAAGGTTCCGTAATCTAGTGGGGTCTTAGAGTAAGGGTTTCGTAATCTAGTAGAGGGTTTCGTAATCTAGTGGGGGTTTAGAGTTAGGGTTTCGTAATCTAGTGTGGCCTTAGAGTAAGGGTTTCGTAATCTAGTGGGGCCTTAGAGTTAGGGTTTCGTAATCTAGTGGGGCCTTAGAGTTAGGGTTTCGTAATCTAGTGGGGCCTTAGAGTTAGGGTTTCGTAATCTAGTGGGGCCTTAAAGTTAGGGTTTCGTAATCTAGTGGGGGTTTAGAGTTGGGGTTTCGTAATCTAGTCGGGGTTTAGAGTTAGAGTTTCGTAATCTAATGGTGCCTTACAGTTAGGGTTTCGTAATCTAGTGGGGCTTTAGAGTTAGGGTTTCGTAATCTAGTGGGGCCTTAGAGTTAGGGTTTCGTAATCTAGTGGGGCCTTAGAGTTAGGGTTTCGTAATCTAGTGGGGCCTTAGAGTTAGGGTTTCGTAATCTAGTGGGGGTTTAGAGTTAGGGTTTCGTAATCTAGTCGGGGTTTAGAGTTAGAGTTTCGTAATCTAATGGTGCTTTACAGTTAGGGTTTCGTAATCTAGTGGGGCCTTAGAGTTAGGGTTTCGTAATCAAGTGGGGCCTTAGAGTTAGGGTTTCGTAATCTAGTGTGGCCTTAGAGTTAGGGTTTCGTAATCTAGTGGGGCCTTAGCGTTAGGGTTTCGTAATCTAGTGTGGCCTTAGAGTAAGGGTTTCGTAAACTAGTGGGGCCTTAGAGTTAGGGTTTCGTAATCTAGTGGGGCCTTAGCGTTAGGGTTTCGTAATCTAGTGTGGCCTTAGAGTAAGGGTTTCGTAAACTAGTGTGGCCTTAGAGTTAGGGTTTCGTAATCTAGTGTGGCCTTAGAGTTAGGGTTTCGTAATCTAGTGTGGCCTTAGTTAGGGTTTCGTAATCTAGTGAGGGTTTAGAGTTAGGGTTTCGTAATTTAATGGTGCCTTAGAGTTAGGGTTTCGTAATCTAGTGGGGCCTTAGAGTTAGGGTTTCGTAATCTAGTAGAGGCTTAAAGTTAGGGTTTCCTAATCTAGTGGGGCCTTAGAGTTAGGGTTTCGTAATCTAGTGGGCCTTAGCGTTAGGGTTTCGTAATCTAGTGGGGGCTTAGGGTAAGGGTTTCGTAATTTAGTGAGGGTTTAAATTTTGGGTTTCGTAATCTAGTGGGACCTTAGAGTAAGGGTTTCGTAATCTAGTGGGGGTTTAAAGTTTGGGTTTCGTAATCTAGTGGGGCCTTAGAGTAAGGGTTTCGTAATTTAGTGGGGGTTTAAAGTTAGGGTTTCGTAATCTAGTGGGGCCTTAGAGTTAAGGTTTCGTAATCTAGTGGGGTCTTAGAGTTAGAGTTTCGTAATCTAGTGGGGCTTAAGTTTAGGGTTTCGTAATCTAGTGGGGGCTTAGGGTTAGGGTTTAGTAATTAAGTGGGGGTTTAAAGTTAGGGTTTCGTAATCTAGTGGGGGCTTAGAGTTAGGGTTTCGTAATCTAGTGGGGGTTTAAAGTTAGGGTTTCGTAATCTAGTGGGGCCTTAGAGTAAAGGTTTCGTAATTAAGTGGGGGTTTAAAGTTAGGGTTTCGTAATATAGTGGGGCCTTAGAGTTATATCTTCGTAATCTAGTGGGGTTTTAAGTTAGGGTTTCGTAATCTAGTGGGGCCTTAGAGTTAGGGTTTCGTAAATTAGTGGGGCCTTAGAGTAAAGGTTTCGTAATCTAGTGGGGGTTTAGTGTTAGGGTTTTGTAATCTAGTGGGGCCTTAGAGTTAAGGTTTCGTAATTTAGTGGGGGTTTAAAGTTAGGGTTTCGTAATCTAGTGGGGGCTTAGAGTTAGGGTTTCGTAATCTAGTGGTGGTTTAAAGTTAGGGTTTCGTAATCTAGTGGGGGCTTAAGTTTAGGGTTTCGTAATCTAGTGGAGTCTTAGAGTTAAGGTTTCGTAATCTAGTGGTGCCTTACAGTTAGGGTTTCGTAATCTAGTGGGGGCTTAGAGTTAGGGTTTCGTAATCTAGTGAGGGCTAGGGTTAGGGTTTCGTAATCTAGTAGGGGCTTAAAGTAAGGGTTTCGTAATCTAGTGGGGCTTAGGTTTAGAGTTTCGTAATCTAGTGGGGCTTCAGGTTATGGTTTCGTAAACTAGTGGGGGCTTAGGGTTAGAGTTTCGTAATCTGGTGATGGCTAGGGTTAGGGTTTCGTAATTTAGTAGGGCCTTAGAGTTAGGGTTTCGTAATCTAGTGGGGCCTTAGCGTTAGGGTTTCGTAATCTAGTGTGGCCTTAGAGTAAGGGTTTCGTAATCTAGTGTGGCCTTAGAGTTAGGGTTTCGTAATCTAGTGTGGCCTTAGAGTTAGGGTTTCGTAATCTAGTGTGGCCTTAGTTAGGGTTTCGTAATCTAGTGAGGGTTTAGAGTTAGGGTTTCGTAATTTAATGGTGCCTTAGAGTTAGGGTTTCGTAATCTAGTGGGGCCTTAGAGTTAGGGTTTCGTAATCTAGTAGAGGCTTAAAGTTAGGGTTTCCTAATCTAGTGGGGCCTTAGAGTTAGGGTTTCGTAATCTAGTGGGCCTTAGCGTTAGGGTTTCGTAATCTAGTGTGGCCTTTGTTAGGGTTTCGTAATCTAGTGAGGGTTTAGAGTTAGGGTTTCGTAATCTAATGGTGCCTTAGAGTTAGGGTTTCGTAATCTAGTGGGGCCTTAGAGTTAGGGTTTCGTAATCTAGTAGAGGCTTAAAGTTAGGGTTTCCTAATCTAGTGGGACCTTAGAGTTAGGGTTTTGTAATCTAGTGGGCCTTAGCGTTAGGGTTTCGTAATCTAGTGGGGGCTTAGGGTAAGGGTTTCGTAATTTAGTGAGGGTTTAAATTTTGGGTTTCGTAATCTAGTGGGACCTTAGAGTAAGGGTTTCGTAATCTAGTGGGGGTTTAAAGTTTGGGTTTCGTAATCTAGTGGGGCCTTAGAGTAAGGGCTTCGTAATTTAGTGGGGGTTTAAAGTTAGGGTTTCGTAATCTAGTGGGGCCTTAGAGTTAAGGTTTCGTAATCTAGTGGGGTCTTAGAGTTAGAGTTTCGTAATCTAGTGGGGCTTAAGTTTAGGGTTTCGTAATCTAGTGGGGGCTTAGGGTTAGGGTTTAGTAATTAAGTGGGGGTTTAAAGTTAGGGTTTCGTAATCTAGTGGGGGCTTAGAGTTAGGGTTTCGTAATCTAGTGGGGCCTTAGAGTAAGGGTTTCGTAATTTAGTGAGGGTTTAAAGTTAGGGTTTCGTAATATAGTGGGGCCTTAGAGTTATATCTTCGTAATCTAGTGGGGTTTTAAGTTAGGGTTTCGTAATCTAGTGGGGCCTTAGAGTTAGGGTTTCGTAAATTAGTGGGGCCTTAGAGTAAGGGTTTCGTAATCTAGTGGGGGTTTAGTGTTAGGGTTTTGTAATCTAGTGGGGCCTTAGAGTTAAGGTTTCGTAATTTAGTGGGGGTTTAAAGTTAGGGTTTCGTAATCTAGTGGGGGCTTAGAGTTAGGGTTTCGTAATCTAGTGGTGGTTTAAAGTTAGGGTTTCGTAATCTAGTGGCAGCTTAAGTTTAGGGTTTCGTAATCTAGTGGAGTCTTAGAGTTAAGGTTTCGTAATCTAGTGGTGCCTTACAGTTAGGGTTTCGTAATCTAGTGGGGGCTTAGAGTTAGGGTTTCGTAATCTAGTGAGGGCTAGGGTTAGGGTTTCGTAATCTAGTAGGGGCTTAAAGTAAGGGTTTCGTAATCTAGTGGGGCTTAGGTTTAGAGTTTCGTAATCTAGTGGGGCTTCGGGTAAGGTTTCGTAAACTAGTGGGGGCTTAGGGTTAGAGTTTCGTAATCTGGTGATGGCTAGGGTTAGGGTTTCGTAATTTAGTAGGGCCTTAGAGTTAGGGTTTCGTAATCTAGTGGGGCTTAGGTTTAGGGTTTAGTAATCTAGTGGGGCTTTGGTTTAGTGTTTCGTAATCTATTGGGGCTTTTGTTTAGGGTTCGTAATCTAGTGATGCTTCGGGTTAGGGTTTCGTAATCTATTGGGGCTTTTATTTAGGGTTTCGTAATCTAGTGGGGCTTAGGGTTAGGGTTGCGTAATCTAGTGGGGGCTTAGGGTTAGGGTTTCGTAATCTAGTGGGGCTTAGGGTTAGGGTTTCGTAATCTAGTGGGGCTTAGGGTTAGGGTTGCGTAATCTAGTGGGGGCTTCGGGTTAGGTTTTGTAATCTAGTTGGGCTTAGGGTTAGGGTTTCGTAATCTAGTGGGGGCTTAGGGTTAGGCTTTCGTAATCTAGTAGCGGCTTAAAGTTAGGGTTTCGTAATCTAGTGGGGCTTTGGTTTAAGGTTTTGTAATCTAGTGGGGCTTTTGTTTAGGGTTTCGTAATCTAGTGGGGCTTCGGATTAGGGTTTCGTAATCTAGTTGGGGCTTAGAGTTAAGGTTTCGTAATCTAGTAGCGCTTAGGGTTAGGGTTTCGTAATCTAGTGGGGACTTAGATTTAGGGTTTCGTAATCTAATGGGGGTTTAGAGTTAGGTTTCGTAATCTAGTGGGGGCTTTGGGCTAGAGTTTCGAAATCTAGTAAGGGGTAGGGTTAGGGTTTCGTAATCTAGTGGAGCTTTGGTTTAGGGTTTCGTAATCTAGTCGGGGCTTAGAGTTAGGGTTTCGTAATCTAGTCGGGGCTTAGAGTTAGGGTTTCGTAATCTAGTTGGGGCTTAGAGTTAGGGTTTCGTAATCTAGTGGGGGCTTAGAGTAAGGATTTCGTAATCTAGTGGGGGATTAAAGTTAGGGTTTCGTAATCTAGTGGAGCTTTGGTTTAGGGTTTCCTAATCTGGTGGGGGCTTAGAGTTAGGGTTTCGTAATCTAGTGGGGGATTAAAGTTAGGGTTTCGTAATCTAGTGGGGGCTTAGAGTTATGGTTTCGTAATCTAGTGGGGACTTACAGTTAGGGTTTCGTAATCTAGTAGGGGCTTAAGTTTAGGGTTTCGTAATCTAGTGGGGGCTTAGATTTAGGGTTACGTAATCTAGTGGGGCTTGGGGTTCGAGTTTCGTAATCTAGTGGGGCTTAGGGTTCGGGTGTCGTAATCTAGTGGGGGCTTAGGGTTCAGGTTTCGTAATCTAGTGGGGGCCTTAGGGTTCGGGTTTCGTAATCTAATGGGGGCCTTAGGGTTCGGGTTCCGGTTTCGTAATCTTGTGTGGGCTAGGTTTAGGGTTAGGGTTTCGTAATCTAGTGGGGGATGGCCTCTCCTATTCTCTTCTCTGTAGCCCATATGTCATATTACACAGAGGCATATGATCAAACTCTTAATGCAACATTGCTATGTCTTTGACCCACCATTTTTTTAGGCATATTAAACCTTTTTAAGTCCTTAATGCCGTAACCTTGTAAACAATTAATTGTTTTCTTCTATCCCTCCCCCTACCTTCTCATTCCTACTTTCGCTCATTCCTACCTTCCTTATTTGGTAGTTTTTTTTCCTTAGTTCCTAGTTTTATTTTTTGTTCCTATTTTTATTTTTTAGTTCCTAGTTTTATTTTTTTCTTTCCGTTCTTTCATTTTGAATTTCTTTCCGTCTTTCTTTCTTTCTTTCTTCCCATTTGCCATCTCTTCTTCTCTTTCTTCAAAGTTTTATTCCATTCCATTCTTTCCTCCCATCTTTCGTTTCATTCATTCTTTCTTTCATTTCTCTAATTCCTTCCTTCTATCTGATTTTTTTTCTTCTTTCATTCCTTCTTCATTTCACTCATTCCTTCCGCTTTCAT
>OY744554.1:9542744-9545244 GCA_963556195.1 Sepiola atlantica | reverse complement strand
TTGCGATGGATACTGCACCCTACAGACCGGTATTGTCTTGGCCTTCGGGGCATGATTCCGCCGGTCTGCGGATCTGTCCTGTGCAGTTCTAGGAGGTCCACCCTCCCCGGCTTTGCCTCCCCTCTTTGGGGAGGAGTAAGTTTATAGCTTGCTGCCTGAGGCGCCCCTACCGGGGAATGCCGACGGGGCTGTCCAGGCAATTTTTAATGGTCAGAGCGCTCACCTTCTCGGGCGCTGGCTTTTGCAAATCCCACTTTCCCGACCTTGTGTCACATGTCCCTATTGTGGGTAGGCGTTAAATAACGACCTTCATACCATGTTTTACCGCATGTTATGAACCCGTTCATCTCCTACCACATTAGTGGCGTTCTGTATTGCTTTATGATAAATACATTGTTATATTTTAACCCTGTCACTATTTGTGGTGTATTTCTTTGTGACCCCTAGCACGGGTCTACAACAATAACAAAAATAGAACAATTCAATATCACTCTATATATAATATCAATAATGATAATTATAATAATAATATAGATTATATAGTTTTAAATAAATAAAGTTAGAAAAAATAATACAATAAAAATAAATATATGAAAATAATAATTAGGACACAAAAAATAAAGTGCAGGTTAAAATAATGAAATATTAAAATACTTTGAAGACAACGAAAATCTATAACAGTAAACATACAGGGTGTCCCAAAATAATGTATACACCCTTTGAATCGTTATAACTCGTTCAATTTACTGAGTTTGATTTGCAAACAAAATTGATAAAAGAGTAGAACAGTAAGATACACATTTAAAAATACTGAAAGTAAAATTAATAAAAACATAGAAAATTAACTTTTAATAAACGTAAAGGCTACAATGTTTAAAGCAAGAAACCTGAAGTAATTGCAAACAAATGGGAGTAGTAATTGTAGTAGAATGTGCTCAAATACCGGAGTAAATGTCGCAGGACGTTTGTAGGTACAATTCTTCACGTCTTCACTATATGGAAAGTGTATTGAGCAGAACGGGTTGGGGTTAGAACGAGGGTTCATTTTATGAACATTCTGAAATTACCCTAAGTAGCCTTTATCTTTGTTAAAAGTTAATTTTCTATGTTTTTGTTAATTTTACTGTCAGTATTTTTAAATGAATATTCTTACTCAATCTTGTTTATCAATCTTGCAAATAAAAATCAGTAAATTGAACGACTTATAACAATTCAAAGGGTGTATACATTATTTTGGGACACCCTGTATATAATTGATAAGATTTTGAAACAAGTAATAATGTCAGCAGAATAGTAAGGATAGTCTATAAGTTACATAAGAATTAAAATAATGATAATTATAATAATTAATTCAGTATTATTTCAATATAAACAAAAATCTATAACAGTAAACATATAATTGATAAGATTTTGAAACCAGTAATAATGTCAGCAGAATAGTAAGGATAGTCCATAAGTTACATAAGAATTAAACTAATGATAATTATAATAATTAATTCAGTATTATTTCAATATAAACAAAAATCTATAACAGTAAACATATATAATTGATAAGATTTTGAAACAAGTAATAATGTCAGCAGAATAGTAAGGATAGTCTATAAGTTACATAAGAATTAAAATAATGATAATTATAATAATTAATTCAGTATTATTTCAATATAAACAAAAATCTATAACAGTAAACATATAATTGATAAGATTTTGAAACAAGTAATAATGTCAGCAGAATAGTAAGGATAGTCCATAAGTTACATAAGAATTAAACTAATGATAATTATAATAATTAATTCAGTATTATTTCAATATAAACAAAAATCTATAACAGTAAACATATATAATTGATAAGATTTTGAAACAAGTAATAATGTCAGCAGAATAGTAATGATAGTCTATAAGTTACATAAGAATTAAACTAATGATAATTATAATAATTAATTCAGTATTATTTCAATATAAACGCACGTACTGTGATTCTAAAGAAAGTTCTATCCCTCAAGGGAGAGAACCAGGCAACATGACTAATTTATGAATCATCTATATATTAATACGATAGCGTGTGTGTTCGTGTGTCACGCTTCCGGCAAAAACTCTGCGCATGCGTGCCGCATCTAAATTTTGAAAAACATTCAACTAGCCTGCGTTTAGGAATATTTACATGTATTTCCCTCTGGCGCAGTGGATAGCGAGATAGAATTTTTACTTCGGCCCGACTGGTTTATAGTTCGATCCCAACCAACCTCTAAGATTTTTATTCTACATTTCGAGGGGAAGGAGAAGAAATAATACATTTTTTTTTATCACTTGGTTAAAAACTACTTTTTTGTGTTGCTTAAAACTTAAAACTAATTTTTGTTTTTATGTTGCCGTTTTTAATGGCATTGTCTATTTAATTACGTTGACTGCTTAAAAAGTAGGGTATCGGCCAGTATTATTATTTTTTTTTTGAACGGATGGCATATCAACCTTTTTTAGTAGATATGCGCAGTGTCCATCGTAC
>OY744554.1:9535244-9537744 GCA_963556195.1 Sepiola atlantica | reverse complement strand
TTAAACCTTTTCTCTTTTCTTTCTTTTTTCTTCTTCTCTTTGCATCGCTCTCACCCCCTCAAACCTAATTATTAAAATCGTAAATATACACAATAAAAGAAAGTAAAAATGTTAATCTACATTTCTTACCGTTAAAGTAATCAAATTAAAATTCCAAAGTATTGTTCGAAATTAATGAAATACATTTTTGTATCTCACTGATTTTAAAAAGTTATTTGATCGAATCGAGTTTGCGGTGCATACCCCAATAAATTGTAAAATTTATTAAAAGAAAATAATGTACCCATTTAACTCTCTGTGTTGCCTAGAATATATATTCCATAATTCATAATGATTTTTTTTATTAGTTTAGGTCCAACACTCGTTCTGGCGTGCCAGAATTTCAATTGTTAACTTCTCTGCTGGGACGGCTCTGATTTCTTTTGACGTGTAACTGACTTAACGTTAACTTCCGCTTTTTAAAATTCTCTTCTTTTCTCCAGCTTTTTTGTTCATTTGCTATTTTAACCTGAAGATGATCCGACGAAGAATCGAAACGTTCATGATACATATGGAACATAAATTAATTTATTTGATTTTAGCAGAAAAATATCATTAGAAAAATTCAAAAACTAACAAAAAAGAAGGAATTAACACGAATCACATTTTTTTCTTCGTAGCAACATGGACAAAGTTCTAACAAAATAAAATTGCTATTCAAAATGAAATATTTATTGTGTAGGAAGGAACGTATCGATTAAAACAATCAAGAATCCGACAGACTTTACTTTATTATTTAGAAGTTAAGCGGGACAGACCAACTAATATAATCTTGACACCAACGAAAATGCTACTTCAAACTTTAGCGTGACAGACCAACGAAAATGCTATTTCAAACTTGAGCGTGACAGACCAACGAAAATGCTATTTCAAACTTTAGCGTGACAGACCAACGAAAATGCTATTTCAAACTTGAGCGTGACAGACAAATGAACAGCATAACAGATCGACAATAAGGCTTTTTGAAACTTAAGCGAAAATGCTACTTCAAACTTTAGCGTGACAGACAAACGGAAATGCTATTTCAAACTTGAGCGTGACAAACCGACAGCATTTTTATTTCAAACTTGAGCGTGACAGACTGACAGCATTTTTATTTCAAAATTAAGCATGACAGACCAACAAAAATGTCATTTAAAACCTAAACTAACACTAGTGCACACTACCCGTCAAAAATGATGAAAAAAAGAAAAGATGCTTCGCCAGTGTTCACACTCGCTATTTATCAAGATATCTATATAAAATCATAGAGTAACATGTTTTTATTTTCAGTCAACCGGCTATGAGCAAAGTGTAGTAGCCGTTCTGTCCTCAGTCAGTGAAAGAGAACATTTACAAGACTAAGGCCATTTTTTGTGGAGAGCTAGATTTAAAAGCTGACCTTGTGGGGAAGAAAATTAAATAGGGACTCCGACTCCTTATTTTTGTTCTTCGGGGATTAAAAAATCCGACTCCCACTCCAAATCTTGACTCCAACTCCTAGACTCTTGCCTGATACTACACTTCATCTTCTCTGTCTTCAGTCAGTGAAGGAGAAATCCTTCTAGACTGAGGCAATTTTCATTTTTTTTTTGTCCTGATCCAGAATGTCCTTTTTTATGGGGGGGGCGGGAATTATGGATTTTCTCGACATTGAAAGCCGACCTCGTGTCTAACCCTGCCCTCGTGAGGAGGCGAGCAAATAGGGACCAACTCTCTAATGAGGAAACAAAAAGACATCAAAGAACTGCTCTGGAAATTCATTTGAGAAAAGGCGGCAAAATGCGCACGGCACAAATCACAACCTCTCATTAAAAAATAAATAAAAGGCCAGTCAAGTCATTTACGGTAAAAAAAAATCAAAAATCAAAAAAAAAAAAAAAAAATGATAATAGCCTCCCGAAACAAAATCAACGTCTCGATTTGAGCCTCCGGAATAAAAATCTTAACTTAAGACTACTTTAGGTTAAAAAATAATCATAATTTTGTTTGAGTTGATCAGATAAAATTGAACCGGCCTGGGAACGTTCTCTTTCATCGTTTTGCGTCAAAAACGTTTCAATTTGCTATAATTTTCAATTAGGTCGATAAGGCAGTATTTGAACCGTTTTTGCCTTCAGGATGATTCAAGTCTCACCCCCCCCCTCTCTCTCTCTCTCTCTCTCTCTCTCTCTCTCTCTCTCTCTCTCTCTCTCTCTCTCTCTCTCTCTCTCTCTCTCTGACTTTTATTTCCTTTTTTTGTATCTTTCTTTCTGTTACACAACTGACAATAATTCCCCATTTATAAAGCGATCATCTCCGTTGATCTGGCAAAATTGAACGCGGCTTAAAATGTCGTCTGCTTGTCAATTTGAGCCGCTGTTCTAAAAGAAAAAAGAAGCGCGAAAATCACTTGGTTTATTTTTGCTTTTTAGTCTCATCTGATACGTCCATTTGATCTGCGCTTTTAGCGATGAAAGTGTTATTTCAAACTTAAGCTTGA
>OY744554.1:9525244-9527744 GCA_963556195.1 Sepiola atlantica | reverse complement strand
TCCATTTATCTCTGTTTGGCCACCTTTTGTCCATCCTTTGTCAACCATTGTCAACTCACCTGTTCTTTCTCTCTCTCCATTCATCTCTGTGCAGGGCAAGCGCTGTGGTGGTTGCAACGAGATTATCCGCGATAAATTCCTCCTAAAAGTCGACGACCAGTACTGGCACGTGACCTGCCTGCGTTGCTGTGTGTGCAACCTGGCATTGGAAGAACAGCAATCATGTTACCTGAAACACGACAACATCTACTGCGAGTTCGACTACACCAAGTAAGAATCAGCACCTTTTTGGCCTCGTTTTCTTTTTCTACATCCCACAGCTATCCGCAACAAACCCCTCCGTCCGAAAACAAAAAAAATCGATGTGACCAACCGTACATATATATAGTAATAATACAGGTAAAAAAATTGTTGTAATCCAGAGAATTTTAACCGGGTTTATAAAAAAAAGTGCTCAATATCAAAATAGAGCTTATATATATATATGATAATTTTTTATTTTATTTACACAGACATGTACAACATCTGCGACACTGGCATGTCGATGTTATCGATCAACAGTTACTATAAACTGAGATCTCATCAGGCAGAGTTAGAATCCGATCTTAACCTCAGATCATATTTGGAGAGAACCCAAATATGATCTGAGGTTAAGATCGGATTCTAACTCTGCCTGATGAGATCTCAGTTTATAGTAACTGTTGATATATATATATATATATAAGTAAATTACGTGTACAACAGAATGGTAGGATTAATTTAAGAGGAAGCATTATTAAAATCAATGAAACAGACGAGTGGGGGGAAGAAAAAAAAATAAATAAATAAGGAAAATTGTTAAAATTACCTTAAGGCCTTGTCGTCTGACCCTCTGAGAGGAAACGTCAGAATGGTAAATTAAAAACTAAAAGTCGAATGAGAAATGAAGGTGGGAGAAAAAAAAAAAAAATTGAACTTATTTCAGTTGGAGGAAACGAATGAGAAGGGGAAAAAAAAAAAAAAAAAAAAAAAATTAAATCTCTCAACGTTAAGGTGGCTTTGAATCATTAAAGATCTCCAACTGATGTTTCAAAATCTTTTGTCTACACAGGCTAGGTCGATAGTTGTTAATGACTAACGCCTCAAGAATATTGAGATGGTAGTTCGACCTGGCACTGTGTAAAACAGAAAACCACCCATCGGAATACCTGTCAGAACAACTATTTGTACTAACGAGGTGATTACCGATGGCTGATTCCTGTGCCTGGAAGTTCCCGGATGATCTCGAAACCTTGTGTAGGCGAATATCACGTGGTATGTGTTGGGATATTCTAAATTCTAATCTTTGGGATGTCTTGCCAACGTAGTCAGCTCCACACTGACACATGAATTTATAAACTACAGAATTCTTTTGAATGGCTGGCAAAACATCCTTACGAAAAAAAGAGAAAAATATATATATACCAATTTTAACTGAATAATTTGATAAGTTTATCTTTGTCTTTTCATAGTCACTCTTTAATTAATATATTTTCTTTTCTATCTAAAATTTGTCTTCCCTTTTTGGTTTGGCCATGATTATTTCCCTCTGACTCTAAATAGCAATGTTAAGCAATTTATCAGCATGCCCATACATAGGGGAGATAAAGTAGAAGCCCATTCTCTGTTTAATTTTATTTGTGGAAAGGGCTATGAGTGCAGATTCAATTAGTCGGCGTGTTCATTTATTATGTATTATCTTGATTAAAGTAGATTTATCAAAGTCAAAACAATGCGCATACTCCATAGTGTGAGCATATAAGGCGTTAAGTGTGTTGTTGGTTTTAATCGCTCTTTTATGCTCATAAATCCGCTTGTCCAGACTACGCTGCGTCTCCCCTATGAGAATGGGCTTCTAACCTATCAAAAGCAAATGAATGATAACATTAACCCCCCCCCCCCCCCCATTATACACTACCCCAAAACACATTATAACCCCCTACCCACCCACACAAATTTACCACCCAACCCCACCCCAACAAGTCCCGAGTAATCTATAAATCTATAAATATATAACCACCCCTCTAAACTACCAATAACATCAAATCTCTAAGTACTACCTATAATGCACAGCCTCAATAGCCTCTCAGTCATACTACCAATTCTACCAAAATCATCTCCCACATAAACCCATAACTGGGATAGCTATTAACACTGATATCACTTAGACTAATCTAATCCCAATTACTTAACCCTTCGATTACTATCTTGAACACTTAATTATTGACTGGTACTTAGTCCTTGTCATTGGTACTAGAACTAAAAAAGCCTACCATCACTTGTAGCCCAATGACTTCACAAGTAGCAGGATGGTAATGATGGTGATAATTATTATTATTATTATTATTATTATTATTATTATTATTATTATTATTATTATTATTATTATCATCATTATTATTTTTATTATCTTGTTATTTTGGTTTTTTTTATTGTTTATTAGTTATCTTTTATGTTATTTTTATTAAGGCTATTATCACTG
>OY744554.1:9512744-9517744 GCA_963556195.1 Sepiola atlantica | reverse complement strand
TTAGCCATGACTAGGAAAATCTTCAGTTATTCGCAATTCTTCGTATCGTCCGCACCTTCAGATGACTATCACTTAAAACTGAATTTAACTTAGTACTATAGCCACTGCGCCACGGGTCCTTACGGATATGAGTAAAGGTCTTAATTAAATTAAACGGTGCTATTTTACTTATAGGCCGATCAAGTTAATTGTGTTCATGTAAAAGCATTATTTTGTACTTACTCAGTCACATTTTATCTCTCACGCCCCGAAAAAGAATTTTAAAATATCAAGCAGAACTTTAATTAGAACGATTTTTCCATTTCGATGTTCAACCTGTATTTGTGCCCGAGCCGACATTTTGGGCTGTGAGCGGTCGGTAGAATAGACAAGGGCATTAACTCCGTTTTTATTGTTAGGATTATAAAAAGAAAGAAACACATAAGCAATAATAATAAAATATATATTTATTAAATTAAAAAATAGAAAATTAAATAATTATTTTTACTTTGTTCACCGGGATACTTTCCACGATATAATTTTCTTGGGTTTTTCTTTTTTCATATTTACATGGTAACTTTTCGCGACACTTATCTGCCCTTAGTTAGCTAACCGGCCACTAACCGGCCACTCCGAAAATCGTAGACTCGCCATTTCATATAACCCTTATGGAAATGGAAAAATCGTTCTAATTAAAGTTCTGCTTGATATTTTAAAATTCTTTTTCGGGGCGTGAGAGATAAAATGTGACTGAGTAAGTACAAAATAATGCTTTTACATGAACACAATTAACTTGATCGGCCTATAAGTAAAATTGCACCAATTAAACTTATGTTTTGTGGGACAAAATGAGTCCCAACGTGTGTAGAGACCAGTGAAAGTTGGTTTCCGGTATACTGTTGTTTGAAAAAAAAAAACGGAAGTAGATTTACTAACTAACATATCCAGGAATGCAAGTGAAGAATTGGTTTCCTTATCTAAAGTAAACTTGAGAACTGGATGGATATGGTTGAGGGACGTGAAAAAAAAAAAAACGTCCGCTTCCGTCTCATTGTTGAAAAAAAAAAATGTGTCGTCAACGTAGCGGAAATAAACATCTGGTCTTTCAGAACCAGATAACAGACCTTCTTCATGAAAGCCCACAAAGATGTTGACCAATGCCGGCCTCAAAAAGAACATTTCCGTATCATTAAAGCAGTTCGCCAGAATAAATCTTTAGTCATCACAAAACCTGATAAATGCTCAGGGGTTGTCATTCTTAATCATCAAGACTATGTCAGGGCCGGCGGGACAGTTATAAAAGTGGGGGGAGCTCTCCTAAAAAGTGGGGGGGGGGCCGGTTAAACACATGCATATATAACTTCATTATTGATGACCGTAAAGTGGGGGGGGCCAAGTAAAAAAGTGGGGGGGGTGCAGCCGTCCATGTATGTTAATAAAATGATGACTATCCTGGGGGATACCTTTAAGTCTGGCCAGTTGGGTCCGGTAGATACACATGATTACACGTCTGGTTAAATGGGTTAAGAGTGGAGCACTTATGCCAAGTAAGCTATAATGAAACGTTTATGTTTCATTCCCGGCGAAAATCACTGGCTAATTTCTGTACTAAGCTCTACTCACGTATTGAGCACTGTTGTAAGTAAATACTGAATATATATATATATATATATATATATATATATATATATATATATAAATTTAATCAGCCTCCGTTCCCACCTCTGTGGTCTACCTAAAACCCATAAAGACGGGATATCGTTTTTCTTCTTTCGTGTGAATCATACAGTCTTTAGACAGGGAAGGACCACACCCCGAAGTGAAAGTGATACTGTAGAACCGACTGGATTCGAACTTGGAACACCCAAGTTAGTCCGTGGCTTTATCCACTTAACCACCGTCACCTCCCGGGGTACCGTTAAGATCCATATGATATAAGGTAGCCAAATAGCTTGCTACTATTTTAGAACCAGTTTTAGAACGCGTTAGTTGTTTTTTTGTATTAAAAAATCTATTCTCATTTTCGGACTTTATACAAAATTAGTCTCACACTGACAAATGTATGTGTTCGTTTTATATATCAAGTCTTTTTACCAGAGTTCCTTTTATTGAGACGATTGGTATATGTGCGATTGGTATATGTGCGATTGGTATATGTGCAGATGCATTATATCGTAGTCAATTACCAACCCCTTCTATTTCTGAAAATATTTTCGTGGAATTAATGAAATTCGCCACTATGTCGGTTGAATTCAGTTTTAATGACATCATGTACAGACACATTCATGGGGTCTATATGGAAAGAAAAGGGGCAGAAAGAAAAGCCAGTTGAAATGAATTAAAAAAACAAAGATTGATAGAAAGTGAGGGAGGAACGAAAAGAAGAAACGTAAACAACAAAAGAAATATATATATATATATGTATATGTGTGTGTGTGTGTGTGTGTGTGTTTGTGTGTGTGTGTAATTAGGCAGCATTCCTTCTCTTATGCATGTTTGGTTAAACAGTAGCGACAGCTTCTGTTTATTTATCTTTTTATTCGTTTTTTCGATTCGTCGCACGACCGATTTGGTATTGTCGTCCATGTTGCATAAAAAATCGCCATATTTTCGCGAACGTTTTCGACCGACGTCGGTCATCTTCAGGCGGATGAATGAGTATGCAAAATAAAAGATTGATGAATTTATTAAGAAGACGTTTTTAAAAAACATTTCAATACCACTTCAACAACACTTCAACATACCTTCGCCCCCCCCCCTTATAACGAGCATGGTTGATACTAGGTTTATTTACTTGAATAAACAACGCTTTCATTGTGGGGAGACGAATACTGCAATATGAGATCCCAAGAATGGCCGTGTTCGTAGTTAAAATATTCTTTAATTCATTTTTGGGGATGCTATGTGTTATCAAGTGTTGGTAGATGGAACTTTGAGGGGAGGTGAGATGGCAAGTTAGTCGGCGTGATATGCTAGTTCTAGTCATGCCGATATACGTGTTGTTTGCAGAGACACATTCTCTGATAGGGCATTTAAACACGTATATGGCATTACTAGGTTTTAGTCAGCTATTGTCGGCCGGGTTATTTTTTTGTTAATAAACGTAAAAAAAGAAAGAAAAATTGAAAGGAAGGAAGGGAAAAAGACAGGAAGAAAGAAAGAAAGAAAGAAATGGAGGAAGTAAATAAACAAAGGAAAAGGGAAAGGGAGTAAGGGAAAAATACAGAAAGAAAAAAGAAAGAAAAAAAGAAAAGGAAGAAAAGAAAAAGGACAGAAAGAAAGAGACAATAAACAAAGAAAAGGAAAAAAAGGAAAAAGAAAGAAAGAAATGGAGGAAGTAAATGAACAAAGGAAAAGGGAAAGGAAGAAAGGGAAAAATACAGAAAGAAAAAAGAAAGAAAAAAAGAAAAGGAAGAAAAGAAAAAGGACAGAAAGAAAGAGACAATAAACAAAGAAAAAGAAAAAAAGGAAAAAGAAAGAAAGAAATGGAGGAAGTAAATAAACAAAGGAAAAGGGAAAGGAAGAAAGGGAAAAATACAGAAAGAAAAAAGAAAGAAAAAAAGAAAAGGAAGAAAAGAAAAAAGGCAGAAAGAAAGAAAAAATAAACAAAGAAAAGGAAAAAAAGGAAAAAGAAAGAAAGAAATGGAGGAAGTAAATAAACAAAGGAAAAGGGAAAGGAAGAAAGGGAAAAATACAGAAAGAAAAAAGAAAGAAAAAAAGAAAAGGAAGAAAAGAAAAAAGGCAGAAAGAAAGAAAAAATAAACAAAGAAAAGGAAAAAAAGGAAAAAGAAAGAAAGAAATGGAGGAAGTAAATAAACAAAGGAAAAGGGAAAGGAAGAAAGGGAAAAATACAGAAAGAAAAAAGAAAGAAAAAAAGAAAAGGAAGAAAAGAACAAAGACAGAAAGAAAGAAACAATAAACAAAGAAAAGGAAAAAAAGGATAAAATAAGGAAAGAAAAAGAAAGAAAGAAAAAAATAAACAAATAAATAAAGGTGTTTACGAAGTGTGTCTACCGTGTGTACTCTGTGAATTTAACGCTTGTCGAAAAGCCACCCAACGCTTACAAATGTATACAAAGATTTTGTTTTGGTCGAACGAGCCAAACGCCCCCCCCCCCCTATTCCTGACCCACACATTACACGGCCACCTTCAAATGGCACCCTCACCCCCGTTCCGTCCGCGACGTCACTGCATGCCCCCACACACACGCACACACACACACCCAAAGATGGATGACGAAAGAAAAACGAACAAAAACTTTGGTTCGGAGATTAATCGTTGACTTGACACACACGGAATAAACGCTCCAAGAAGATGAGTCGATATCTTTCCTCGACCCTTTCCGTGCCTCCCTCCTGTGTTGGACCTTAGCGCCGCCGCCGCCGCCGTCGCCGCCTCGGTGCCGCCCGCAATATGACGCACGCTCGGCTGGGCATGCCTGCATTTGTTGTCGGCCTACCATGTCCTTCCCAGCTCACTTATGTATTTATGTTGCCGGCCCGCGGCGCCCATTGACGTCCGCTGACAACGTTTCAGTCAGTCTTCCTGGTTTTCGCTGACAATTGAAAACAGATTAAAACCTTCATATCCGACCTGGGGGGAAACGTTGCGATCGTGGCCGAGTTAGCCGTTCGTTATGGGCCTATTGAATGCTGAGATACAGACGCTGGTTGGTTGGTGGTGGTGGTGGTGGTGGTGGTGGAGAGGGGCGCTCGATAACGGGCGTGTGGTCAGGGTGGGTAGAGTACATCACGCGGCGGGGGCTGGGGACTAGCATTTGTGTTGAATTTGAAGCACGTCTTGAAAAAAAAAAAATGGAGAGACGCTCGTTTATTTTCAAGTGTATGGGAATGTCTTCGAAGGTATATCCGCCAATGTAGCATCCTTGGCCTCTTGGTTAGAAGCAAAGCGTAGTATCTGTTCTGATATACCACTTTATCTCTTCTGTCTCCAGTCAGTTAAATGAGAAATCCTCCTAGACTGAGACAATTTTAATTTTTTGCCCGTATCCAAATTGACC
>OY744554.1:9495244-9507744 GCA_963556195.1 Sepiola atlantica | reverse complement strand
TTAAGGTAAGATATTATATCGTTTAGAGTTAGGGTTTAGGGTTAAATATATCGTTTAATGTTAGGGTTCAGGGTTAGATATTATATCGTTTAGGGTTAGGGTTATATATTATATCGTTTAGGGTTAGGGTTTAGGGTTAGATATTATATCGTTTAGGGTTAGGGTTATGTTTTAGGGTTAGATATTATATCGTTTAGGGTTAGGGTTTAGGGTTAGATATTATATCGGTTAGGGTTAGGGTTAAGGTTTAGGGTTAGATATTATATCGTTTAGGGTTAGGGTTATGTTTTAGGGTTAGATATTATATCGTTTAGGGTTAAGGTTTAGGGTTAGATATTATATCGTTTAGGGTTAGGGTTTAGGGTTAGATATTATATCGTTTAGGGTTAGGGTTTAGGGTTAGATATTATATCGGTTAGGGTTGAGGGTTAGATATTATATCGTTTATGGTAAGGGTTAGGTTTTAGGGTTATATATTATATCGTTTAGGGTTAGGGTTTTGGTTTAGGGTTAGATATTATATCGGTTAGGGTTAGGTTTTAGGGTTAGATATTATATCGTTTAGAGTTAGGGTTTTGGGTTAAATATTATATCCTTTAGGGTTAGGGTTTAGGGTTAGGGTTATGGGGTAGATATATCGTTTAGGGTTAGGTTTTAGGGTTAGATATTATATCGCTTAGGGTTAGGGTAAGGGTTTAGGGTTAGATATTATATCGTTTAGGGTTAGGGTTTAAGGTTAGGGTTTAGGGTTAGATATTATATCGGTTAGTGTTAGATATTATATCGTTTAGGGTTAGGGTTAGGGTTAGATATTATATCGTTTAGAGTTAGGGTTTAGTGTTAAATATTATATCGTTTAGGGTTAGGGTTTAGGGTTATATATTATATCGGTTAGGGTTTAGGGTTATATATTATATCGGTTAGGGTAAGGGTTTAGGGTTATATATTATATCGGTTAGGGTTAGGGTTTAGGGTTATATATTATATCGGTTAGGGTTAGGGTTTAGGGTTAGATATTATATCGGTTAGGGTTAGGGTTTAGGGTTAGATATATCGTTTAGGGTTAAGGTTTAGAGTTATTGTTTAGTTATAAATATTATATCGTTTAGGGTTAGGGTTTAGTAAAGTTTATTTGTTTTATATTTTGATTTTTTCTCGATTTCTTAGCTGTTAACTATGCTACATTTTTGCCCTTTTTCGGTTCAGGTCGCTGCGCCATCAAATAAGCAGTCAGAAGCCGTGGTCAGCATGCAGCCGTCCAAACAGTTTAAGGCGGCGCTGATGATGCATTATGGTTGCTGATCTTTGACTGATTACCCTCTCACTTGAGCGACGTCTCTTCTGTGAGAACGGGGCTGTAGAGAAGAAAAGAGATAATCTCCTCCTTCATGTAGTCTTTCACTATTATTCAAAACCCGGGAGTTCTTCCCCTCTCCCTCAGGGGAGGAGTAGGAGCAAGCCGAGCGACAATCAAATATCTAATGGCTTTTTATCTATTCTGTTTAAAAATGCTAAACGAAAACAAAAATTCGTTTCAACAAAGAGTAGGTTTTCAAGAGGCTACAACTATGAAGTGTTCCTGGAGGTTCAGGGGGTGGAGCAGGTTCCTAATGAAAAACGAAATTTCATTTACGAATAATATAATGAAAAATGAAAAATACTTTTAGCGCATTACTTTTCGGTTAATTGTTGTTTCTATTTAGAATTTTGAATTAACATTTGGTTCATAGTCATGGGGAAGGGAAACGAAGACCGGCTCGTTCTTAAGATGTGTCCATTCAATGTGCGTGTTTAGCGATGAAAATGCTGTTGCAGCGTAATATACGGACACAAATGATATTTAAAACTTAAGTGTGACAGACATACAAACATTTATTTCAAACTTAAGTGTGAAAAAAAAGCTATTTAATACTTCAGCGTGACAGACGGCAACATTCTTTTTGTAACTTAAGTGTAACAGACATGCAAAAATGTTCTTTCAAACTTAAGTATGACAGACATACAAAAATGTTATTTCAAACTTAAGTGTGACAGACAGACAAAAATGATATTTCAAACTTAAGTGTGACAGACAGACAAAAATGATATTTCAAACTTAAGTGTGACAGACAGACAAAAATGTTCTTTCAAACTTAAGTGTGACAGACATACAAAAATGTTATTTCAAACTTAAGTGTGACAGACATACAAAAATGTTCTTTCAAACTTAAGTGTGACAGACATACAAAAATGTTATTTCAAACTTAAGTGTGACAGACAGACAAAAATGTTCTTTCAAACTTAAGTGTGACAGACATACAAAAATGTTCTTTCAAACTTAAGTGTGACAGACATACAAAAATGTTATTTCAAACTTAAGTGTGACAGACAGACAGACACAAACGTTATTTCAAACTTAAGTGTGACAGACAGACAGACACAAACGTTATTTCAAACTTAAGTGTGACAGACAGACAAAAATGATATTTCAAACTTAAGTGTGACAGACAGACAGACAAAAATGATATTTCAAACTTAAGTGTGACAGACAGACAAAAATGATATTTCAAACTTAAGTGTGACAGACAGACAAAAATGATATTTCAAACTTAAGTGTGACAGACAGACATACAAAAATGATATTTCAAACTTAAGTGTGACAGACAGACATACAAAAATGATATTTCAAACTTAAGTGTGACAGACAGACATACAAAAATGATATTTCAAACTTAAGTGTGACAGACAGACATACAAAAATGATATTTCAAACTTAAGTGTGACAGACAGACAAAAATGATATTTCAAACTTAAGTGTGACAGACAAACAAAATATGTTGTTTTAAATTTAAGTCAGCCAGACCGACTAAGCCTTTCGTAGATAGACGAGGACATGTCTGGAAATGAATTGATGAAAGAGATAAATTATTAAAGAAAAGCGGGAAAGAAAGAATAAATTAACGGACGAAGAAAAAACGAAAAATAAAGAAGGAAAGAAGAAAAAAATAATTATGAGAAAAGAAAGGAAAAAAGGGAGAAAAGAAACACAAAAAGAAAAAGAGTAGGGAAAGAAAGAAAGCAAGAAAGAAAGAAAGAATGTAACAATAAAGAAAACAAGGACGGAAAGAATTTGAAAAAGCAGGAACTATGAAACGAAAAAAAGAAGAAATGAAAGAAGTAAAAAAGAAAGAAGTAAGAAAACATGAAAAAAATAATTTTTAAATTAAGAAAGAAAGAAAGAAAAGTAAAAAAAAGAGAGAGAAAGAAAAAAATGACGTAGGGAAGAAATAAATAAAAGGAAGGATAGAGAGAATAAAGTAAATAAAAAAAGGAAAGAAAGAAAGTAAGAAAAGTAAAAAAGAAAGAAAGAAAAACGAATGCATCCTCGAAGACAAACGGGGAAAAATGGCGAAACGACGAAATGGAATCAAACAGAAAATAAAACGTTAACTTAAACCTCTAAGATTTGAAGTAAGAAAAAAGGAAAGAAGTAAGAAAAAAAGAAAGAAGTAAGAAAAAAGGAAAGAAGAAAAAAGAAAAAAGGAAAGAAGAAAAAAGAAAGAAGTAAGAAAAAAGGAAAGAAGTAAGAAAAAAGAAAGAAGTAAGAAAAAAGAAAGAAGAAAAAAGAAAGAAGAAAAAAAGAAAGAAGCAAGAAAAAAGAAAGAAGTAAGAAAAAAGAAAGAAAGAATCAAAGAAAGAAAACATGAAATAAATAATTTTATTTTTTAAATTAGAAAGAGAGAGAGAAAGAAATAACATAGAAATAAATAGAAGGAAGAATAGAGAGAATAAAATAAATTAAAAAAGGAAAGAAAGAAAGAAAGAAAAGTAAAAAAGAAAGAAAGAAAAACGAATGCATCCTCGAAGACAAACGGGGAAAAATGCCGAAACGACAGAATGGAATCAAACAGAAAATAAAACTTAACTAAAACCTCTGATAAGATTTGAAGTAAGGAAAAAGGAAAGAAGTAAGAAAAAAAGAAAGAAGTAAGAAAAAAGGAAAGAAGTAAGAAAAAAAGAAAGAAGTAAGAAAAAAGAAAAAAGAAAGAAAGAAGTAAGAAAAAAGAAAAAAGAAAAAAAGAAAGACGCAAGAAAAAAGAAAGAAGTAAGAAAAAAGAAAGAAGCAAGAAAGAAAGAAGAAGTAAGAAAAAAAAAGAAAGAAAGAATCAAAGAAAGAAAACATGAAATAAATAATTTTATTTTTTAAATTAGAAAGAGAGAAAGAAAAAAATAACATAGAAATAAATAGAAGGAAGGATAGAGAGAATAAAATAAATTAAAAAAGGAAAGAAAGAAAGAAAAGTAAAAAAGGAAAACGAATACATCCTCGAAGACAAACGGGGAAAAATGGCGAAACGACAGAATGGAATCAAACAGAAAATAAAACGTTAACTAAAACCTCTGATAAGATTTGAAGTCCTCAAAACTAAGTCAAGGAGGTCGAAACCCCCGAGGAGTTAATGTACGAACCAATGACTCGACAATTGCATTTGTACACATACAACCACCACCCCGACATTCCCCACCCACGCCACCTGCAACACAGAAAGTTCTAGATGTCTTTTTGGGGTCCCGACCCTTATAACCCGTCGCCCGGGCCTCCCCCAAAACCCCACGCAACCGCTGAAGCGTCTGGCGGGAACAACGGAACATTGGTTGTCGCCATTGTAAATTGCAAATCTGCTTAGACCGAGGTCGGTAGTTATGGATTTCATTTATATTTCGAATTAGCCCCCAACTTGACTTCGTGGCTCAGACTTATCAAAAAGAGAGGAGAGAAGCCCAGCCCCCGCCCCAAAAATGGGGAGAGAGTGTTTGGGTAAAACTAAATAACATGTCGAGGGCATTGGGTAATGTATTGGGGGAGTTATAGGAAAGGTTAATAGTTTGCTACTGATTCGGGCTAAATTGGCTGATAAAATTGAAGCCCTCTGTCTCCGTTTTTTTATTTATATATTTTGTTATTTTGAATTTCGCGTATTGAAAATAAACTATTTTCTACTTCAACTCTACGATTGTTGATAGAATAGGGCAGCACTTGACGAGGGGGCGAATAGCGCCGAATGGTTAGGGTCAGGAAGGCGAAAGGGGTAGGAAGGGAATAAAAGGGGTTATAGATGGAGAAACAAGAAATGTGGAGTTATAATAGGAGAAAGACCAGAAAGAAAGGAAGGAAGGAACGAAGAAAGAAAGAAAGAAAGAAAGAAAGAGCACTGAAGAATGAAAACAGAAGAAGAAGAAGAAGAATGAAAAAAGGAGAAGAAGAAAAATGAAAAAAGGAGAAGAAGAAGAATAAGAAGAGGAGGAGAAGGGGTGAAGAAGAAGAAGAAGAAGAAGATGAAGAAAAGGAAGAAGAAGAAGGAATTAGGAAGACGTAATGGGGAGGGGGAGGGGGTAAAGGGAGTAGAGATGGGGAAAACGTAGAGAAATAATAAAAGGACCAGAAAGAAAGGAAGGAAGGAAGGAAGGGAGGAAGAAAGAAAGAAAAAAGCAAGAACAAAAAAAACATGTGAAGAAGAAAAGCTTTCTCTCTTCCCCCCCCCCCCTTCCCCAAAAAAATGGCACCGGCCTAGGCGGACACCACACAACATATTTGTAAAGGGTCAAGAGGGATGAGAAGACCAAGGAGGGGCAGCACAAACCAGACCTCCACTCGAAGAGTGCGGAAAGTGCTGGGACCTTGGGAAGGCTTATTGCCACCCAAATCCCAGAGAAAACCAATGGTCCTTACCAGCGAGAAATCAATGGTAAGTGGCTGTTGCGATAACGCAAAGTCATTTGCTGTGGTTATCGAAAGAGGTGGAGAGTACTGGAAATCTGGGGAGGCTTGTTGTCACTCAGACTCCAGGGAATACCACTGGTTATTATCAGTGAACAATCAATGATGATGACTTGTGTGAAAACTCCTAGCGAGTCCATAATAATAATAATAAGAAGAAGAAGAAGAAGAAGAATAAGAAGAAGAAGAAAGAGAAGGAAGAGGGGGAGGGAATAAGAAAAGGATTAGAATGTAAATGGTAAGCGGGTGAGGAGGGGGAGAAAGAGGGGGATAATAGAGGCAGGAGGAATAAGAAGGTTGGAGGGGGAGGAGGGAAATCAACAGAAGAGGAAGTAACGCAAGAGGAGAAGGAGTAGGAGAATTGATGAATGGTAAAGGGGGGAGATAAGAGGGGTGGGGGAGAAGGAAACAGAATAGAAGAGAGAGTGAAAGCCTGGGGGGAGGAGGGGTGGTATTTAACAGATGGGCGGGAAATAGGGAGAAAAGAGACGGGAGAAAAGAGAAGGAAGAAAATAAAAAAGAACGAACGAAGGAAGGAAGGAAAAAAAGAAAGAGAAAAGAGAAGGAAGTTAGAAGTATTTTTTTTAAAAAGAAAAAGAGAAAAAGAAGAGGAAGTTTGAAAATCAAATTTAGGATGCAAAACGCCTGGAGTTCTGGTCGACAATCGAAAACGAATTCTTGATTTTATTTCACGAATGAAAAGAGAACGCCAAATTCTAATTGTTTCCTAAATGTTTTTTTGTCTGTAAAGACGTGGAGAGGGTCCGCCATCTTGGGACTGCTTGGGGTGTCGGATCGGTGTTAGGGTTAGAAACGTCCAGAAGGTAAAAGAGAAAAGGTGGAGGTGGGGGGAGGACAAGATGAAGAAGATCAGTTTAAGGAGGAAGAAGAAGAAGAAGAAGAAGAAGAAGAAGAAGAAGAAGAATGAAAAAGAAGAAGAAGAAGAAGAATGAAAAAAGAAGAAGAAGAAGAAGAAGAATGAAAAAAGAAGAAGAAGAAGAAGAAGAAGAATGAAAAAAGGAGAAGAAGAAGAAGAAGAAGAAGAAGAAGAAGAATGAAAAAAGAAGAAGAAGAATGAAAAAAGGAGAAGAAGAAGAATGAAAAAAAGAAGAAGAATGAAAAAAGAAAAAGAGAAGAAGAATGAAAAAAGAAGAAGAAGAAGAATGAAAAAAGGAGAAGAAGAAGAAGAAGAAGGAAAAAAGAAGAAGAAGAAGAAGAAGAAGAAGAAGAAGAAGGAAAAAAGGAGAAGAAGAAGAAGAAGAAGAAGAAGAAGGAAAAAAGGAGAAGAAGAAGGAGAAAAACAACAATAACAAGAAAAGGAGGGACAGAAGAAGAAGGAGGAGGCGGAGGAAAGGAGAAGGAGGAGGAGGAAAGAAGAAGAAGAAGAAGGAGAGGGAGGAAAGAAGAGGAGGAGGGTGATAAAAAGAAGAAGTGTGAGGGGGGAGGAGGAAAAAATGTTATTTATTCCTTCCCGCTTACAAAATGAATCAACATGAGGTAGGAAAAAATCCCATAGTCTGAAGAAGGGAAAGCGAAAAACTGCTCGTCACCATTCGCTGTTGTCTCCGTGTTTCCAAACTTCGATCAACACAAACTCTATTAGCGATATTGAGCACTGTCACCTAGAAATATTGTCACTAAAATAACGATATTCAGTAATTGCTTCCACAAGTGGGGACAAATTTAAGCTTTCAAAAAGCAGAATTGTTGCCAAATATTCTGAAACAATGGATACGGAGAAATAGAGAAGAAAAAACAACAACCAAAAGACTGTCTTTAATTACTTGATAAAGAAGTTTTACCTCGAAATATCGTTTATAATAATAATAATAATAATAATAATAATAATAATAATAATAATAATAATAATAATAATAATCATCATCATCATCATCCCCTTAATATCTTGTTTTGCAGTCTTATTTTCAATTTAACCATTATGGATTTTTAAGAAAATAATGCCAAATTCTACAATCACTTTAATAAACAACAAGATGTTTATATATAAGAGAGAAAGAAAGAAAGAACGAAAGAGAAAGAGAGAGAAAAGAAAGAAGGCAAAGAGAAGGAGGGGAAGAAAGAGAGAGGGAAAGAGAGTTAAGGAGAGAGAGAGAGAATAAGAGAAAGAAAGAAATGAAAAGAGAGAAAAAAGAAAGAGAGTTAAATGGGTGAAGAGAAAGAAAGAGAAAAAGAGAGAGAGTGGGGGAAGAGAGAGAGAGAAAAAGAAAGCGAGAAAAAAGAACGAGAAAGAGGGGGAGAAAAAGAAAGAGAGTCAAATAGAGGGTGAGAAAGAGAGAGTGGGGGGAGAGAGAAAAAGAAAGCGAGAAAAACAGAACAAGAAAGAGGGGGAGAAAAAGAAAGACGAGAGAAAAGAACGAGAAAGAGGGGGAGAAAAAGAAAGAGAGTCAAATAGAGGGTGAGAAAGTGAGAGTGGGGGGGAGAGAGAAAAAGAAAGCGATAACAGAACAAGAAAGGGGGGGAAAAAAGACGAGAGAAAAGAACGAGAAAGAGGGGAGAAAAAGAAAGATAGTCAAATAGAGGGTGAGAAAGAGAGAGAGTGAGGGGGGGAGAGAAAAAGAAAGCGAGAAAAACAGAACAAGAAAGAGGGGGAGAAAAAGAAAGATAGTCAAATAGAGGGTGAGAAAGAGAGAGAGTGAGGGGGGGAGAGAAAAAGAAAGCGAGAAAAACAGAACAAGAAAGAGGGGGAGAAAAAGAAAGATAGTCAAATAGAGGGTGAGAAAGAGAGAGAGTGAGGGGGGGAGAGAAAAAGAAAGCGAGAAAAACAGAACAAGAAAGAGGGGGAGAAAAAGAAAGACGAGAGAAAAGAACGAGAAAGAGGGGGAGAAAAAGAAAGAGAGTCAAATAGAGGGTGAGAAAGAGAGAGTGGGGGGAGAGAGAAAAAGAAAGCGAGAAAAACAGAACAAGAAAGGGGGGGAGAGAAAAAGAAAGACGAGAGAAAAGAACGAGAAAGAGGGGGAGAAAAAGAAAGACGAGAGAAAATGAGAAAAGAGAGACAGACGAAAAAAAGAGAGAAAGATAAAAATTAAAAAAAAGAAATAGAGAGAGAAAGAAAAAAAAAGAAAGAAAGACAGACAAAAAAGAAAAAAGAAAGAAGATGTAATTTGGAATGCCGGTTTCGGACCGCCGGTGTTACTTGAGAAGAATCCCGGTTTCTAACTTGAAGTGAAGAAAAAAAGTTAAGATGGCGTCAAACGTGACTAAACAAGATGAAGACTATTTTTATGACGAAGATTTTGGCGTTGGGGTTTGTAATTGGAACGAAGACTCCATGCATTGAAATTATACTCATTCATCAAAAGACCCAAGCCCCCCCACACACACACACACACCCACGCCTCCACGTTTATTTTTTTTTTTTTTTTAAGTGCCAATCGGACCCCCCGAAAGGCGACTCTATGAATTTCATCATGAACTAATTCAGTTCGTTGCGATTACAGAATGAGTTGAAGTTTTCGAAATACTATTATTGGTGAGGTTGAAAATGTCCACCTCGCGATTTGGCCGGTGATGGAGGCCAGTGTGGGCCGTTTTAGGGTTTTTTTTTTTTCTGGTCGTCTTAGCACGCGTTCGTGGATCGATGTTACGGAGAGTATTATGGGATGTTCAAGAAAAAAAGGTGTGTGGGGGGGGACGGGAATTGAGATACGCCCGTTTAATTTGGGCGTTTAGCGCTGAAAAAAAAATGGCAGGTCAACGAAAATGCTAAAAAGAGGGCAAACGGTAAAGATGAAGAGAAAGAGAGAAAGAGATAGTGAGGGAGAAAAGGAGGAAATGGGAAGGAAAGAGAGAGAAAGAGAGCGAAAGAGGAAGAGGATGAGAAAGAGAGAGAGACTTGATCTAGAAAAGAGATAGGTAGAGAGAGAGAGAGTGAGAGGGGAGAGAAGAGAAAGAAAAAGAAAGAGGAAAAGAAAGAAAGATAGAGTGAGAGAAAGAGTGTGAAAAAAAAGAGAAGGAGAGAAATGGGGAACGAAAGACAGAGAGAAAGAAAGAGAAAGGAAAGAAAAAAAGAGAAAGAGAAAGAGAGAGACAAAGATGAAGAGAGAGAAAGAAAGAGAGAAAAAGAGAGAAAGAGAGAGAGAAAAGAGAGAGAGAGAAAGAGAGAGAGAGAAAGATAGAGAAATAGAGAGAAAAAGAAAGAGAGTGAGAAAAAAGAGAGAGAGAAAAAACGAGAGAGAGAAAAAACGAGAGAGAGAGAAAGAGAAAGAGAAAGAAAGAGAGAGAGAGAAAGAGAGAGAGAAAGAAAGAGAAATAGAGAGAAAGAAAGAAAGAGAGAGAAAGAGAGAGAGAGAGAGAAAGAGAGAGAGAGAAAGAGAGAGAGAAAGAGAGAGAGAGAAAAAGAGAAAGAGAGAGAGAGAGAAAAAGAGAAAGAGAGAGAGAGAAAGAAAGAGAAAAAGAAAGAGAGAGAGAGACTTGCCTTTTGTTATTGTCTGACGTAAAAATAAAAATTTTAAAAAGTATAAACTAAAAATGACGAAGACAAAAAAAGGGCAAAGATGTCGCCGTTGTTTTTTTATTTGTTTATTTGTTTTTTTTTTCATAAGTGTAAAGGCAAAGAAAGTCATTAATCTCTATTGAAAAAAAACTAACGTTACTTAAACCTCCGCCCGTTTGTCGTAGTGGAGTTGAGGAGAAAGGGGAGCTAGTGCGCGCATGTGTGTGTGTGTGGGGGGGGAGAGAACGTGAAAGATAGAGAGACATAGAGATATATATATGTAGACTAAGGAAAATATGATTTCGGATTAGGAGTAAAAAGAAAAAATATATATTTATGTACAAAATCTGCGACACTGGCATGTCGATGTTATCGATCAACAGTTATTATAAACTGAGATCTCATCAGGCAGAGTTAGAATCCGATCTTAACATTAGATCATATTTGGAAAGAATGAAATGGGAATAACTGTTGATCGATAACATCGACATGCCAGTGTCGCAGATTATGTACATGTCTGTGTAAATAAAAAATAATCATATATAAAAGCTCTATTTGATATTGATCACTTTTTATAAACCCGGTTTAAATTCTTTGGGTTACTACCCTGTGGATGTTTTACCTGGATTATTATTATTATTAATTATTATATATATATATATATATATATATATATATATATATATATATATATATATATATATATATATATATATATATATGCAAACATTGTTAAAAATAACAAAATTCGTCTGTTTAATTACAACTTTTTTTTATTTTAAAAATTTTTCTGCTGGTATTTTTTGTATTAAAATCAACGCTGAATTTAAATCGTCAACGACTTTCCTGGAACAATGCGAAAAACGTTCTCTGCGCGTTTCTCCGCTGTCTTTTGAGAAATTCTCTTCTTTCTCCAGCTTTTTTGTTCATTTGCTTTTGACACCTGATGATGATTCGACGAAGAATCGAAAACGTTCGTGACACCTATAGGACATGTATTATTTTGTTTTATTTTAATGCAACAAAGATCATCAGAAAAATAAAAAATAAATAAAAAAGGTATAATTAAATAGACGAATTCTGTTATTTTTAACAATGTTTGCATAAATATATATATATATATATATATATATATATATATATATATATATATACTAAGCCCCTTTAAGAAATTAAAGTTGGGCACTCTCGCGGATGTTAAAAATTGACTGTCAAAAAGCTCTAATGCAAAGTACCGAATACGGGACAGTTACATATTAGAAATGACGGAAAAAAGAAATATTATAAAAATAGAGATGCTCCAGTATGTAACTGTCTGAGGAGATTAGGAAGTCGAAATAAATTACAAACGCTGACAGTTGCAATGTGTATGTGAATTTTTTCTTTATATATATATATATATATATATATATATATATATATATATATATATATATTATATCTCATTTTTTTTATTGGTGATGGTAACGTTTGTTACTTTGATTATTGTTAAGTGATGCAGATAATTGCAGAAGATTGCATTATTCGTCGCCCTTAACTTAATAGGACGTATTTTTCGTTAATTTAAATATTTTTACTAATTTTATGCGTACATAAAAGTAATCCATGGACACGTGTTTCTGGCTCACAGCCGTCATCAGCATGGCTAACTTAGACAAGTATCGAACCTTCTATATTGATGTCTAAAGTCTGGCGTTTTAATTCAAGATGGCGGTCTGACTGCAATCCTGTCATCATATTGACGGGAAGACCCATTGTGAGTGTTATCTGCTGTCTATTGCTTTTTTTTGGGGGGGGGTCCACGAACTCTGTTCTCGATATGACTCTTTATATTTGCCTATCATTTAGGTCTCTGACGAGCAGCGAGAAAATTAAATCAATGGCTGTATTTTATTCGTTGAGAAACAATTGTAAAACCTCAAGCAGTTATGTCATAGAAAAATAAAATAAAATCATTTTATTAAGGACTAAATTTTGATCATTAGAATATAAACTATCACCCTTTCCCCCCTTTTTCCCCCTTTTTCCCCCTTCCTTGGATTGTATCGGACTTGATTCTAAGTTGTTTTTTTTTACCTTATTTTCCTTTTTTTTTCTTTCTTAAGTGATTTCAACTTTCAAGCACATAGGATGCAGAATATATTAATAAAAATATAAATCAAGACAGATTTTTTTTTTTTTCATTTTAACTTTCATGAATTTCATTTTTCGTTTTGCTAAATTTCTTAAAAGATGCTTTAAAAGAATATGAACTACCCAATTTTTAACAATCCGCGCTGGACAGCGTTG
>OY744554.1:9482744-9490244 GCA_963556195.1 Sepiola atlantica | reverse complement strand
GATAGATATATAGATATAGAGATATAGATATATATATAGAGATATAGATATATATAGAGATATAGATATATAGATATATATATATACAGATAGATATATAGATATAGATATAGAGATATATATAGATATATATATAGATATATATATAAATATATATATATATATAGATATATATATAGATAGATATATAGATATATATATATAGATGTATATATATAGATATATATATAGATATAGATATATAGATATGTAGATATATATATAGATATGTAGATATATATATAGATATATATATATATAGATGTATATATATAGATATATATATAGATATAGATATATAGATATGTAGATATATATATAGATATGTAGATATATATATAGATATATATATATAGATATATATATATATATATATATATATATATATATATATATATATATATATATATATATAAAGTTAATCCAACAAAATATATAAGAGGCAACTAATATCTTTAATTAGTGAACATCCGGATAAAACTGAAGCTCAATATACTGGATAGAGCATTAATAGCATGATATAAAATGAAATAATAAAATAAGGTGCGAATCAAATTTTATTAGAATTCAATGTTCAGGCAAAGTACCTTAAAGTCCTTAACTCATGACTTTTCAAAGAAAATTCTTCTCCTCAGAGGACCGTTACCGCAATGACATTACTGCAGATAATGAAATTAAACTTTGAAAATATATAAAAATATATAAAAAAATACATAAAAGTATATAAAACATCAAATATATCAGCCCAAAACATACTTTTTTGTTAACGCTATACAGTTCATCCAATTCATATAGTTTAAAACATATTCAGGAAAGATATCCAAGATGTTGATTGAAAAGTGATCCAGGTGGTGGAGTGTATTCCAAAAATGAAAAAATTATCCAAGCGGGAAACCTGTCTGCAATCGATGCAGTAAATGACAGTGAAAATGTATCCAAGGTGTATAAAGAAACCAAAACATATGAAAAGTTCAGAAAACTCACTTGGTTTTTGAATTGTAATAAACTTTGATTAGCATTTATTTTATTACTTCATCTAATATATATATATATATATATACATATATATATATATATATATATATATATATATATATATATATACAGGGTGGGCAAAAATAAGGGTCCTATTTTTAAAAATTCATAACTTTTTTATTTATTGATTTTTTTTTTTTAGAATAAGTAAAGGACACTTTTCCGAAGCAAGCATGAGCCGTATAGCCCTAAGGAACGTACCCTCATTTAGAAAACATTATTTTTGCTTAAAAAACTCAAAACAGTGTAAAAAACAATACTTTAGTTTTTGTAAGTTTTAAGAAGTGTTTTTCGGCTAAAATTTGTTTTGTTTATTTCAAAAAATCTCGGAAGGGTCAGTCTACACACACATAAAGTTTGGTGAGTTTAACTTTTATTTTGTGGAAGTTATTCAAATTCAAGTTATTCAAATTTAAAGATATGACCCTTATTTTGGCCTACCCTGTATATATATATATATATATATATATATATATATATATATAAAAATAAATATTTGTTATTGTTTATTATCTATGTACGCTTACGTTTCGTCTTTTTATAATCGGGACTCATCGGCATAGAGATATGACTATTCACTACCGGTCATGCGATTCGAAACCCCGGATTACGAATATTTTGCACCTCAAATCCGATGCCTTAACCACTCGGCCAATTTTGAACAGCGAATAAACTGTGATAATTTTAACACTTTATACGGCGGCTTAACGTCTAGAGCGTTCTACTTTTTTAATGAAAGGAACGATTCATTTTATATATATATATATATATATATATATATATATATATATATATATATATATATATATATATATTAATGAAAGGAACGGTGCATTTAAAGCTAGTGACGTCATTCTGTGTTAATACTACACTTACAGTGCTCTACTTTTTCTGGGGGCGACAAGTAATAAATATATATATATATATATATAATCAATTTGATAATCATTACTATTACCGACATTAATTATTTTTAAGGAAATGCAGTTGGGAAACTTGAGAGCTGTCGAACCGACGTATATTTACACAAATCAAAAAGAAATAATATATTTACCTATGAACCGAATGGGCTGTTCTTTCTAAGTCTTAAATTGGCTAATGTTTTTAGAAAATTCGTCAAAGCCATTATTAAAGACGGAAGCAGAAGACGCGTGTTTCAAAAAATTCGGGAGGAGCTTTTCTTCTCTCACAAGACAGAAGAGTTCACTTGGTCAAGGGGGATAACTCGAGGACTTTAACCTTTAAGCCAAATCTAAAATTGAAACAAAAAACATCTGATGACCTACGTTCTTATCAACTGTGTATTTGTTTTATAAGTAGTATGGCTACGCGATGCTATCCGAAAGTACGTATAAGAAAATAGGGCAAATATTACTATTACCGACATAAATTATTTAAAAGGAAATACAGTTGGGAAATTAGTCAAAAAACATTTATTTTGCTTTGCCTACTCGTGTGTGGCCTTTTGACTAAGATCAAAGTGTAGTATCTGTTCCGATGGATATTACACCCCATAGACTGATATTGTCTTGACCTTCGGGGCTTGATTTACGCCGGTCTATGGGTCTGTCCTGTGCAGTTCTAGGAGGTCCACCCTCCCAGGCTTTGCCTCCCCTCTTTGGGGAGGAGTAAGTTTATTGCTTACTGTCTGAGGCGCCCCTACCAGGGAATGCCGACGGGGCTACCCAGGCAATTTTTAATGACCAGAGTGCTCAACTTCTCGAGTGCTGGTTTTTCTAATCTCACTTTCCCGACCTTGTGTCACATCTTACCTTGTGGGAGGTAGATAAATAAATCTCATGTGTGGCCTTTTGGCTAAGATCAAAGTGTAGTATCTGTTCTGATGGATACTGCACCCCATAGACTGGTATTGTCTTGGCCTTCGGGGCTTGATTTACGCCGGTCTATGGGTCTGTCCTGTGCAGTTGTAGGAGGTCCACTCTCCCAGGCTTCGCCTCCCCTCTTTGGGGAGGAGTAAGTTTATTGCTTACTGCCTGAGGCGCCCCTACCGGGAAATGCCTACGGGGCTGCCCAGGCAATTTTTAAACCCCACTTTCTCGACCCGACCTTGGGTCACATCTTACTTGTGGGAGTAAGATAAAAACTGGCCTTGTGCCTAACCCCTGGAGAGGAGTAAATAAATACTCGTGTGTGACCTATTTGCGTTAAAATTTAAAAAAAATTTTAATAGAAGTTATAAGCCTTTAAAGTTTTGAAAATATATGATCTAATGAAGGTAGACATTTTTGTTCAGTCAATTCGTAACCTAAACAAAGATGGCTACTTTGCTCAGATCCGATATTGACGGAAATTAAAATGCTCATAACTTTTATTAAATATTAAACAAAATTAATTTTTAACACAAATGGATCACAAACGAATTGGTAAAATTTTTAAAAAAAATTGTTTTGGATTAATTTCTTAACTGTATTTCTTTGAAAATAATTCATGTCGGTAATAGTAATGATTACCAAACTGCTATATGTATGTAAGGATAGATCTTGTCACTACAAGCGTTCCTTAAGACTAGCTATTATCTTTAAACTAATTTATGCTGGTAGTAACAGTAGGGATGGCACTGTGGTTAACGACGCGGACCTTGGTGTGCCGGGTTCGAATCCAGTTCGTTCCAGAGAAACACTTTTATCAAAACCCACACCTGACCTTGTGTCTAACCTCCTGAAGATGAGGTAAATAAAAAATTTAAAAATTAGTAACGATTCCAATCAATTTTATTGACAACTCTTTAGGACAACAAAAAATGTATTTGAATAAAGAATATGGTCACACTTTTAGAAACATTGTTTTCGTATGATATTTTTAGAAAATTGAAAACCAATAGCAATGCATTTTTTTTATCAATGCATTTATTTATCATAATAAGCTTAGATTTCGCCATAAAATACCATTTTCAAAGTGACACTTTCTCCCATTTTACTGGTATTAACCGTTGGAAGGGGTAACCCTTCTCTGGATACAGTAAACGCGTGGTTATAAAAGCAAATCTGGTTGTGTCCGCATTCAGTGTTTTTGTATTTGTTGAGGGGTACACAATTTTTGAACGTTGTAGTATGTTGCAGTTACGTTTATGTCGTATGAGTCAACGGGATTTATATTATGTGTTTATCTATGCGTGAGTATGAGCGTAGTGCATGTGTATGGGGAAGGGCATCAGGTGTAGTCTGGGCGAATTTCAAGAAAGCATGAAGGTTTTTGGTATTTTCATAGATTAGGACCCACGCTAACTTTGACCCTAACCTTAAACCCTAACCCTTAACCCTAAACCCTAACCCTAATCCTAACCCTAACCCTAACCCCAACCCCAACCCTAACCCTAACCCTAACGCTAACCCTGACCCTAACCATACTCCTAAACCCCAACCCTAACCATACCCCTAAACCCTAACCCTAACCTAAACCCTAGTCCTAACCTTAACCCTAAACCCTAAACCCTAAACCCTAGTCCTAACCATAACCCTAACCGCAATCCTAACCCTAAACCCTAACCCTTAGCTCTAAACCCTAAACCCTAACCCTAACCCTAAACCTTAACCCTAACCCTTAACCCTTAACCCTAAACCATATCCCTCAACCCTCAACCCTAACCCTAACCCCTAACCCTAACTTTAACCCTAAACCATAACCCTAACCCTAACCCTAACCTTAACCGTAACCCTAAACCAAAACCCTAACCCTAACCTTAACCCTAAACCATAACCCTAACCCTAACCCTAACCTTAACCCTAAACCATAAACCTAACCCTAACCTTAACCCTAAACCCTAACCCTAACCCTAACCCTAACCTTAACCCTAAACCATAACCCTAACCCTAACCCTAACCTTAACCCTAAACCATAACCCTAACCCTAACCCTAACGACGGGGTCAAAGTTAGCGTGCGTCCTAATCTGTGAAAGCACCCGGTTTTTGAACGATCCAGTATCTCGGCAGCCAACAACTGATGCAGGCAGTTTGTTCTATGTTTTTTCAATTCTGAACATGAAAAGATCTTTCCAAAGGTCATGGGAGCTGTGCTGTTTTCGGACTTTACAGCATGCATGTTCACGTGTGTTAGACACACGGACATCAAAAAAGTGCTCCGAGTTGTTGTTAGCAAGATGGTTAATAATTCGCATTTAACATAGGGTGAAATGTTGCGTAAGTAGTGACGTAGTTTCGGTTAAAGACAGACATAAAATATCAATTACAATAGGATTTATATATTATTCTCAAATTGTTAGCATTGTGTAAATAACCATTTTTTTTTTATCAAACAGGTTTTTTTGTGAACCTTTGATGTCGATGTTTAGTTTTTATAAAAGTTTATTACAATCACTCGGACGCCGATGTTTAGTTTTTAATAAAGTTTTATTACAAAGAAAAGAACAGTTACAGAAAACATCAGAGAGACAGGTTACTTTCGTACGCGTCTCGGTACACCTAGTTGCATTGTGCGGGCAGGCCACTTTGTTGGGGCGTCGCCCTGGACACATCTTCTCTGCTTGAAGTGTCGCCAGACAAGAGAAAGAAAATCGCCGTCCGTCAAAAGTTTGTTTTTTTTTAATTCAGGAACAAGTTCTGATTTAATTTTAAAAAATAAGTTATTTGATTAAATCCAATTTAATTGAAAAGTTCACAAACGGTTATCCAAGATTGTGTGCACCCTCTATTGGGGACGGCATCCCGGACACGTTTTTCCTGCTTGAAGTCTTGCCAGCCAAGAGATAGAAAACCTCCATCCGGAAATCGTGTGGTTTCGTCGACTTCCGTTCTGGGGTCACCTCTGACCTTTAAGGCGTCACTAAAACCTTCACATCCAAACAGCGGTCCTCGTTATCTAACAGTCCTAGGGAAAGCGTGTAATGGATAAAGCAATACCAAAGAAAGAAATATTCTTGTTAGGAAGATTGTTACGAAAGCGACAATTTTAAAATAATGACTCAAGTACTGTAAGGGAGATAAATCTTGACATATGACTTATCTCGCTTATATTATTTCGTTTATTGAACATTTTTTACATTTCTTCTCTTCTCTATATAAAAAATTATACTGTTAGGTGGCGTGTGTGTGTGTGTTAACTATAACGCTTATTTTATTCCATAAAAAATGCCAGTATACTGAAATCATATGCCCTTAATAGGATTAAGATGAAAATTCATATACACTAAATGTACAAAAGCAAAGAAATTCCCAAATGTTTACACTTTTATTGTCATTAAGGGTATGCCTACATATCAACCAAACCATTTCATTATCACATCACTACAGTATAAATCTCTATGCATGAGTGGATGAAGTGTGTGAGGTGCGCTGAAGAAAAATTCCTACCAGTAAAATACATAGCCCTGTTGTGCTCGCATACCCTTAATGACAATAAAAGTGTAAAAATTTGGGGATTTCCTTGCTTTTGTACATTTAGTGTATATGAATTTTCATCTTAACCCTATTAAGGGCATATTATTTCAGTATACTGGCATTTTTCATGGAATGTCACTACTTTTGTAAAGGCTATGCCTCAATACAATGGTCATTTTTAAGGTTTTTTGGAATTTTCTAGAAAACTAAGGTACATGGTAAACTGAAATTAAAACGCCATCAACTAGATCCTAGAAACTCTATCTCTGCCAAAAATCAGATGAATCCATCAAATAGTTGATGAGATACAGGGTGGCACATACGTACGTACGTACACACGGATAACACAAAATCATGCCTGACCTTTCTGGATCTCTGGGTTGCCTTGACTAATGATGCTGAAATTCTACACACTTATAGAACCTATCAAAAAAAAATTTTGTGCGAAATTTTAACTAATTTGGTTTATTGTTTTTTTAGTTATGATTGATCAAAGAAATGAGATTTCTAGCATAGGCCATTCTTGAAGTCTATTAAGGGATAGAGCGCTCTCGCGCCTCATTTGATTTCGGCGCTCGTATTTGCGTAGGTAACGAAGCGACATTCACCCTAGGCGGGTTGAACCGGCTTCCTCCGAGGGAGGAAGTCTCATGGAAGTATCAAATTTACAAGCGGTCATCAGTTGCATGTATATCCTAGTCAGGGAGGGGATGACGACGTTAGTTTTTTTCAGTTATTACATACAGGGCCTGGTTTTCTCCAAATGGTCACCCATCTGGTACGGACCAGGCTCAACGTTGCTTAACTTAGGTAATCTAGCGGGAACCGGTGCGTCTACATGATTATGTCGTATCCTCCACGCTTTGCATAGGTAGCACAGTTTTTAAATGAAACTGTTGAATTATTTTACGGGGCTGGCAATATAGAAGATTCACAGAGGATTCGAAACTGTGCTTATGGAGAGGGACCTCCTTTAGCCGGCGTCGGTTTCACTACTTGCCCAATAAGACTATCGTGAGATTTGCTTTGTCTACGTTATTATCAGTCATAATCGCCGCTGACGCACATCGA
>OY744554.1:9460244-9480244 GCA_963556195.1 Sepiola atlantica | reverse complement strand
TTTCTCTCTCTCTCCCTCTCCCTCCCTCTCTCTCTCTCTCTCTCGCGTTCTCTCTCTCTTGAATCCGTAAATAAAGCATTTGTGTGCTCTTAGATTAATTCCTATTTTTTGCCCCAAAATGTTAAGAACGAGGAAATATGTTTTTGTGTCTATCATAATATTTTCATCATTTACTATATATATATATATATATATATATATATATGGGAAAGGAAAAACCAAAAGATTTTTTTATGTATTCATCTACGTTTCACTCACAGCCATCCACATTAATTTCCTTCCCTGCTACCGACTTCTCTCAGCCCGGACCTCGGTCCTGCGCTCCCAGTAGTGGCTACTACTTCTCATCAACCCAACATGTCAACGTACTTGCATGACATTTTTCTTAAAATTATCATCCTGAGGAAGTCTTACAAATAAAGACGAAACGTTGATGAATACATAAGAAAACATCTTTTGGTTTTTCCTTTTTCATTTCCCATTACGTCGGATTACCCTCATCCTTCCTTTCTCATATACATATATATATATATATATATATATATATATATATATATATATATATATATATATATATATATATATATATAAGATGATAAGATCTAGATCTTTAGAAAGCCTTGGCTTAAGGAAAGAATAATAAAAATAATTTTATTACCGAATATACCTTGCATTTAACAATCGAAGTTTGAAATAAATCTGGACATTCGTACATGTTTATCACTCTTCGTTCATCTCTCTTTATATATATATATATATATATAGATATATATATATATATATATATATATATATATATATATATATATATATATATATATATGAAGCAATCCAACAAAAGATATAAGCGTCAACTAATATCTTATAATTAGTGAAACATCCGGATAAAAACTGAAGCTCAATATACTGGATAGAGCATTAATATTATAATATAAAATGAAGTAATAAAATAAGGTGCCAATCAAATTTTATTAGAATTCAACGTTCAAGCAAAGTATCCTTAAGTCCTTAGCTCATGAGTTTTCAAAGATAATTCTTCTCTTCAGAGGACCATAACCGCAGTTATACTACTACAGGTAATAAAATTACGCTTTGAAAATATATAAAATTATATACACAAATACACAAAAATACATAAAATCAAATATATCAACCCAAAGACATACTTTTTGTTGAATCTATACAATCCATCCAGGTCATACAAATTGAGTAACATAATCAGGAAAGACATTCAGAGGGTTAACCGAGGATTACTCCAAGTTATAAACAGCAGTCCATATACGTGAAATTGAAGGAGCTGACAAAGTTATCCACTCGCGAAATGTGTCAATATTCAATGTTAATGATAAATAAATCAAATAATATATAAAAAGTTCAATTAAAATTCCAAAATCCGATTTTATATTATAATTATAATATATATATATATATATATATATATATATATATATATATATATATATATATATATATATATATATATATAATCCACATAAAATGTTATAAGGAGATATAATTTTTTATGTATCAATTTTCAGTATTTACTTCAACAGTGCTCGATAGCTGATTAGAGCTAGGTAGTAAGTTATGAAAATATATTTATGGCAATTAAGCTACACAGAGGCTTTCGCGTTTCTTCATTTTAGCCTTACGATTTCTTTCCGGAGAAGTATTTTTTATTCTTTAATTTATTTAATATTGCCATCATGTTTGCCCATGACTCCGTCGAAGGATTCAACGTATAATGTCGGGTTCAGCGCACTGCACTGACCTGTTGTGACGGCGGCGGCGGCGGCGGCGGCGTCGCGCAATGTTAAGAGAGGGTGCGTTCGTCAAAGAGATGGGCCAGCCTCGTTTTCGTTTCGTGGAAGGAAGGATAGAAAGACAAGGGGAAGGTGCAGCAAAGGCAGAAGCGCCCCGTACGGCGAAGGGCTAATCTAAGAGGAGGTAACCAGTAAAAACATTTCTGCACGGCCCGAGGCAATTTCTCTGGTCCGACACAATACCTTAATTAAGACGAAAAATAGCAGAAAACGGAACGATACATATATATATATATATATATATATATATATATATATATATATATATACAGTATTTTTTACTGCTATCACTATTTTTTATCATTTTTATTTTTTTTTCATATATTTCTTTTACTCTACTTACTATTTATTTTTTTTTTTTTTAATTTATTTATTACTTTTTTGCTGCGGGTTAAGAAATTCCTGTAACGTCGGAACAAAAATAAAAGTTCATTAAAAAAATTGGCGTGTATATACATAAATATATATATATATATATATATATATATATATATATATATATATATATATATATATATATATATATATATATATATATATATATATATGTGTGTGTGTGTGTGTGTGTACTAGCTGGGTTATACGACGTTGAATGAGTTCAGAATTTTACCTCGGCTATTCGTTTTTACGGTTGTTTCAATTCTAATTCTTCTTTTTCTTCTTCATTTTCTACTTCTTTTTTTTTCTATTACTTCTCCTCACCTTTCTTCGTCTTCCTCCACCTTCTCTTACTCTCTTTCTCTCTCTCTCTCTCTTTCTCTCTCTCTCTCTCTCCCTCTCTGTCTCTCTCTCTCTCTCTCTTCCTCTCTCTTACTTTTTCTTATTCCTGTTCTGGCATTCCACCTCATTTACTTTCTTCTTCTTCTTCTTCTTCTTCTTTTTCTTCTTTTTTCTTCTTCTTTTTCTTCTTTTTTATCTTTTTCTTCTTCTTCTTTTTCTTCTTCTTCTTCTTTTTTATCTTTTTCTTCTTCTTCATCTTCTTTTTTTCTTCTTCTTTTTCTTCTTTTTTTTCTTCTTTTTCTTCTTTTTTATCTTTTTCTTCTTCTTCTTTTTCTTCTTCTTCTTCTTTTTTATCTTTTTCTTCTTCTTCATCTTCTTTTTTTGCTTCTTTTTCTTCTTTTTCTTCTTTTTCTTCATCTTTTTTTCTTCTTCTTTTTCTTCTTCTTCTTCTTTGTCTTCAACTTATTTTGCTTCTTCTTCCTCTTCTTCTTCTTCTACTTCTTCTCTTTCTTCTTCTTCTTTTTCTTCTTCTTCTTCTTCTTCATCTTCTTCTTCTTCTTCTTCTTCCTCTTCTTCTTCGAGAAATCTCGTTCCGAAGAGAGACACTTTTTTTAACAAATGTGTTATAACTGACTATTACTCGCCGTTGTCCGGTAGGATTTTTACATTTTCGTTTCGCCATTAATTTAATCTCTCTTTTATTATTTGTGTTTGTTTTATCGTGTGTGTGTATATATAAGATGGTGACATTATATGTTTGTTTTAGTTATTGCGATATCATTTAGTCATTAAATTTTCAATTGAACCAAATTGTTATAAAAACTATAACTAATTATGTTAATCTCTATTTAAGTCTTTCTCTGCCTTTTGGCCAAGATCAAAGTGTAGTATCTGTTCCGATGGAGACTGCACCCTCTAAACTGGTATTGTCTTGGCTTTCGGATCTTGATTTACGCCTGTCTATGGGTCTGTCCTGTGCAGTTCTAGGTGGTCCACCCTCCTAGGCTTTGCCTCCCCTCTTGGATACCTTTTGGCTGGGATCAAAGTGTAGTATCTGTTCCGATGGATACTGCACCCTATAGACTGGTGTCGCCTCGATTCCGCCGGTCTGTGGGTCTGTCCTGTGCAGTTCTAGTAAGTCCACCCTCCGAGGCTTCGCCTCCCCTCCTTGGGGAGGAGTAAGTTTATTGCTTACTGCTTGAGGCGCCCCTACCGGGGAATGCCGACGGGGCTGCCCAGGCAATTTTTAATGACCAGAGTGCTCACCTTGTCGGGCGCTGGCTTTTCAAATCCCACTTGTGTCACATATTCCTATTGTGGGTAGGAGATGTAAAAATCTTTTTTAAATTTCAGTCTTTTTCTTTTTTTTACTGAGTTCACCCCAAACAAGGCAAGTTGCCACTGTAGACGTAAAAGGGCTACTAAGACTTAGGTTGAACGTTTTTTTTTTTTGGGGGGGGGGTCATCTTAAATTGGGGGCTGTGTAGCGAGATGCGTGTTCACATTAGTTATACATGACTGCACGTCGGTGCAGTCGGAGAAACGTGAATGTTAGGCCGAAGAGTTTGAACGTTGGACTCTCAGGTAGGGTGTTATTTGCCATGGCAATCGATGGTTTTAACGGTTTTACTATTTATGTACGGCCAATTAAAGCACGGCCAATTAAAGCACGTCCAATGCACGACCAATGCACGACCACTAGCGGCTGCTGCTGCTTCTCTAGAAATCTAGGAATGTCAGCGGTGCAACCTTTTCGTCATATTTAAGGCAGTCTCTGCCCGTCACGACTTTCAGTGATAACGATTATATGAAATCGAAAGTTTATTTTTGGTAAACTCCCGATTTTTTGTGAATATATCCTTTTAAGCTTGAAAAAAAATTTGTTTATTTACTTCTTACAAAAATGTTCAGATTAAATTTTAAATAAAAACAAATGGGCAATGTTCAAGTACGACTAACTCTAAGCAAAGTTGTTTCCAACCGGAAACGGTGTCCGTTCGAAATTGGTTCCGATAATAAAAACTTGCTGTTTGGTTAGTTTTGTACTGAATTTTATTTTAAATAATTTATTAGACAAAAATAAATAATAACTGTTAAAATTTTATTTTAAATAATTTGACAAAAATAAATAATCACAGTTACTAAAAATAAATAATCACAGTTACTTAAAATAAATAATCACAGAGGGAAAATAATAAAATAGGTTGTTTCAGAAATCATAGTACTGTCGGATCGCATATATCATATGGCCGAAGTAATTTACTTTTACTTGTCGACGCCAGAGAAACTCCTGCAGGTAGCTATTGAAATGTGCTGCACTTGTACCTCGCATGGACCTGAATTTGTCTTTAGCGTGACTCCATGAGCCTTCAATACGATTAGTGTCGATCGTATTGTCTACGGGATCCACAAAATTATACGTGTGGTTTACCACATCATGTAGGCCCTGCCAATCATTCCAACGTTTTCTTTTCTCCATTTGTGTCCATTAGTAACATTTGCAAGGAGATAGTGCGCAACCGACATTCATCTGCGGTTAGTACGTCTTGTACGATATAATTCATTATCATAAAATACAAAAGAAATTAAACCAGAAAATTGACTACCAGAAACTAGAGAAAATTAAACTAAAGAATACCGGAAGTTGTTAAGTACGAAGTTTATTATCGGGTACGGATGGCGGCGTAACACCGTAGCAGCGCCGCAGAAACTGCTCTTACAGTTAGTCGTACTTGAACAGTGCCAACAAATGAAAGTTCCATTAAAAATTTGAATTTTTTTAACACAATAACAAATCAACGTTACTAGAACCATGATTAAAAAATCTTCGTAAAAAGTAAACAAACAATTTTTCCAGACGTAAGAATTCAATAGTAATAAAAAACTAAAAATATCAGTCAAAATTTAAAAAAAAAAAAAGAAACTATCCCTTTTCAGTTTGAAGAAATTTTTTTTACTTTAACTGTCATTTGGTTTTATTTAAAATTTAGTCTGAACATTTTTGTAAAAAGTAAATAAAAAAATTTCAAACTTAAGAGAGAATATTAAAATATTTTTTTTTTTAATCGAGATTGCCAAAACTAAACTTTCGATTACATATAAAGTTGTGACGGGCAGAGACTGCCTTAAATATGACGGAAAGGTTGCTCCGCTGACGTTCCTAGATTTCTAGAGAAGCAGCAGCAGCCGCTAGTGGTCTTTCCTTAATTAGTCGTACATAAATAGTAAAACCCGTGGTTTTAATACCTAAAGATTTGCTCAGAATCTAAAAGCCAGTTTGCATACCAATCACCCCACTCCTTCCTCTTACAACTTCCCTCCCCATCTACACTTACGATCTGAGACCTTGAAAATATGGTATGAATAGATTAATCTTGTAACTCTTCACCTAAGCTTACAAACGTGTTTTTTGTTTGTTCAATTTTGATCATGTGACCTCCTGGTTTTGAATATGGCTTTTTTTATTTTTCCTTTATTTTCATTCTTTGCCGAGATGAACATCTAAGTGAAATATCAGACTTTTTCTCCGCCTGATGAGATCTTAGTTTCTAATAACTATTTATCGATAACATCGACATGCCAGTGTAGCGGCTTTTTGTATATATATATATATATATATATATATATATATATATATATATATATATATGAATTCTATACATACTTACCCATACTTTGAAACCGACGGTACCGATGTTATTTTGAACTTTTGTAATACACACACACATATATATATATATATATATATATATATATATATATATATATATATATATATATATATATATATATATAGTGCAGATTAGTCGTCCGAGGCTATAGCAATGCGATGTGGTTGCCGTAAGATGGAAAAGTGAAACGAAATAAACGCAGGGAGAAAGTGAAACTCAAAACGATTTATTAATAATTTCACAAAAACTGATTAAATACCAAATAGTAAATACTGTCCGGTAAGTAACAGGTAGGCAAAGGGTAATCTCAAAGGGTAATATATATATATATATATATATATATATATATATATATATATATATATATATATATATATATATATATATTTATTATTAGTAGTAGTATTATTATTTCATGCATCCGCATGAAATGTTATAAGGAGATATAATCTTTTATGAATTAATTTTCTGTATTTACTTCAACAGTGCTCAATACGTGAGTAGAGCTAGGTGGTAAGTTATGAAAATATATTTATGGCAATTAAGCTTAATTGCCATAACTTTATATATATATATATATTCATATATATATATATATATATATATATATATATATATATATGAATTCTATACAGTGCTCAATACCTTCTCAGACAGAGCTTTATATAACTTAAAAGAATTACGTGCTTTTCGTAAGCCATAACCACGGTTTCACGTTCTTGGCGATCTTCAGATAATAATATGTCTTATATGGTTTATATTCATATTTAGCTCTTACCATATATTGTACGAGACTTCACTGTAATATCTCATTATTAAATAAAATGTTTGTTTTTTTTTCTGTTTGCCATTGTTTGAATAAAATCAATTACCATGTTTTTTTCTTTCTCTTTTTCTGTGTGTTCTCTTCCAGAGAATTCGGGGTCAAGTGTCCGAAATGTCTACGAGTGATTTTCGCCAAAGACTGGGTACGCAAAGCACGAGAGTTCACATACCACATCGCGTGCTTTGCGTGCGACAGCTGCAAACGCCAACTCTCGACGGGCGAAGAGTTCGCGCTCCGGGGAGACCGACTCTTATGCAAACCACACTATATAGATCTCATAGAAGGCGGGCCCGGACGAGGTAAGTGCACGACCCTACTCATCGTCCACCCCCACCCCCACCACCACCCCCACCCCCACCCACCAAAAAAACACAGCCCACACATACAGAGGCTTCAATATCTAATCTTATTATTAACGCAATATCACGTGTACCCAAATTTATGCAAGTTCAGTATTTATCTCAGATACATGCTTCGGGCAGAGAGATAGAGAGTAAAAGCCTACACCTTTTGAGGACTTTATTTACGCATGTTTGAACCATTATTTTTTAAATCTTTTTACAGCTTGCACACACACACACACGCACACGCACACACACACATACATAACAAACACAGTCCACATACACATACACACAACCTTAAATATATACTATTTCTCACTTCTTACGTCTCTGTCCGATGTACACGTAGAGATAGTATCGGGCAGATCAACTCTTATGCAACCCACAATATATAGATCTCATAGAAAGCGGGTCCGGACGAGGTAAGTGCACGACACTGCTCCCCCCCACTCACCCCCCCCCAAAAAAAAACACAGCCCACACATACAGAGGCTTCAATATCTAATCTTATTATTAACGCAATATAACGTGTACCCACATGTATGCAAGTTTAGTATTTATCCCAGATACATGCTTCGGGCAGAGAGAGGGAGAGGAAAAGCCTACACCTTTTGAGGACTTTAGTTACGCATGTTTGAACCATTATTTAAAAAATCTTTTTACAGCTTACACACACACGCACATACATAACAAAAACAGCCCACTTACACATACACACAACCTTAAATATATACTATTTCTCACTTCTTACGTCTCTGTCAGATATACACGTAGAGATAGTATCGGGCAGATCAACTCCTATGCAACCCATAGTATATAGATCTTATAGAAAACGGGCCCGGACCAGGTAAGTGCATGAACCCCACAAACACAGCGCTCCGCACACATGATTCAATATCTAATCTTATTATTTACAAAATATCACAGTGCTCAAATGTATGCTGTTTAGTATTTATCCTAGATACATGCTTCGGGCAGAGAGATTAAGAGCTAAAGCCTGAACCACTGGTGCTTTTTTAGGACTACATTTTCACACGTTTTGAATTTTGATTTTATCTTTGAACAGCTTGCATACAAAAACAAACATACACAGCCTACAATATCTAATCTTTCTATCATCTTATGTCTTTGATCTATGTACACGTAGAGATAGTTCCGGGAAGACCTACTTTTATGTAAATCACACTATATAGATCTCATCGAAGGAGGGCTCGGACGCGGTAAGTGCACGACCCCTCTCACACACCCACAAGCACAGCCCATACATGCTTGAATATCTAATCTTATTATCACAAGAGTACGTGTACCCAAATATATGCCGTTTAATATTTACTTCAGATACATGCTTCGGGCAGAGAGATTGGGGGTTAAAGCCTGAACCATATTGTATAGATCGCATAGAAGAGGGTCCCAGACGCAATAAGTGCACGCGCCCTAAACACCCACCCACACCCACAGTGCATGCACATACACGGACTGGGTACGCAAAGCACTGGAGAGTTCCTGTCTGTCATATAACATCTTGAACACGTAGCTAAATATTTTAAACTTGTATCCTTGTTAAAAGGGTACAATTGTGGCATACCTCCGTTCTTAAGGGAAGCCCGATGCCTTACAGTTCACAACCAATTTAAATATACGTGTTCATAAACTACCTGGTTATCGCGTGCATCCGACCATCATAACCGCGTCGCGTTTTTCCTCCCAATGACTTCTTCTTCTTCTTCTTTCGTGTGAATCAGATGATTCTGGTGTTGGCATTAGTTTCCCCGATGTTTTTCTAGTTAGAAATCTTTCTGGAAAGACATCAGGTACTTACGGGAAGGACCACAAGAAGGTTGCCAACATCCCTAAGGGACAGTGGTACTGTGGAACCGACTGGATTCGAACTTGGAACACCCAGGTCTTCAGTCCGTGTCGATATCCACGTAACCACCGTCACCTCCCCTCCCACCTCCCAATGACTGAGGACACCTGAAATTAATTAATTCACAACCACGAAGAATGAAGAACCATAGATTTGAATGAAGACTTTCTTTTGACCCTGTAGATGGACCCTTTCTTCTGCCAGCGGCGTGGGGCGCACTCTCAGCTGCGGATGTGTTGTTGTTGTTGTTGTTGTTGTTGTTGTTGTGTTCGATTAACAGCTATTTTTCTTCGTATGTCACCTCTCGATGCTCCCATGCGACTGGTCGGTCATCGGTTCTCTTCTCCTCCGCTGACGTCACATCCGCTCCGAGCACACCAAGAGTCAAGATGACATTCGAAGGCAATCGCTGACCCGACGACATGTGTACGTGTCGAGAATAGGCCCGTGAATTCAAAATCACGAGATGAAGACTAGCAAACGTACCCACTTACTAGGTAACACAATAGGTTGTTACCGAGTGGAAATAACAAGCAATACGCTAGTAAAAAGAAGAAATAAAGGTTAATTATACAATAATGAAGAGACGGGCATAATTAAAATATTACTAACGTTAGAAGCAAGACTGTATTTAGATACTTACCACAAAAGTAAAATGTGGCACAAGGCCAGAAAGTAGGGCTATAGGCCAGCGCCCTTAACGAAAACGCACGCAGACTTCTTAGAAATTGCCTGAGCAGCCCCGTCGGCATTCTCCGGTCAGGGAGCCTCAGACAATTAGCAAGAATCTAACTCTTCCCTAATAAGCAACGGCAAGCCCTAGGGCGGTGGACCCTCTCGCACTACCCAAGGCGAATACCTCAGCTCGAGCTAGACTATTCTGTCGCGAGAACGGATCCTCGACTGGTATATACTGGTCTGAAGTCTTTGAGCAACTATAAAAGAAGCAAGACTCCTCCGCTAATGCCGTGTTCACTAATATATATATATATATATATATATATATATATATATATATATATATATATATATATATATATATATATATATATATATATTAAAGTGGTTTATACCTACAGACGACGTCGTTGCGGGTTTTCTACCCTCATCAGGGCAAGAGTGGCGGTTGTAAGCCGTCGCATGGGTTCGAACGCAGTTCGTAAGTTTAGCTTAGAATTACAGGTATATATACATATATATATATATATATATATATATATATATATATATATATATATATATATATATATATATATATATATACTAGCTGGCCCTAGCGCCTGGCGTTGCCCGGGGAGAAAAATGAAAGAATGAATTAAAATTTATCAACATCCGAGAGAACACGAATAGGGCACATCGGACAATATTTACCCACGATGAGGATTACTTTTGAGTTGAACAAAAATAGAAATTGCCACGGTGTAGAAGGATATCTCATTCACTGACCGATTATGGAAAAGGTTACTTGTTTCGGTCCGGGCTGTTAGCTATTCTCTCGTCCGTCATTGAAAGCAAATTCTTATAGAATGCGTAAATGTTTATTTATGTTGGTGGATTTTCGACACAGTAAGAACTTACGTTGTGTCTTACTCTGCCCTCGTGGGGAGTCAAATGTGACTGAATGTACATTTTAGTTGATGCATGTAAGATAAATATATATTGCGTAATAAGAAGAAAAAAGGAAATCAATTTTGCGGGTGTAGGAGTCTTTCTGTCCATCCCCCCGGTACTCAGAATGTTTCTTTTTGATTAAACACCCGCTCTAGCTATGATAATGAACACTTTTAAAATTAAAGAGGCCTACAGAGCACTATTAAAACCAATTCCCCACGTTATCTTTAGAAATAGAAATTCCCTTCTTTTGTGAGGAAAGAAAAAAGAGAGATGAGTATGGCCCCTGAGCACTACTGAAAAACAGAAATATGATTAACGAGGCCTGCAGAGCACTGATAAACCATATGTGTTCGAAGACAAATGATCATATTCACAATAGTTAAAACGAAATAGAAGAAGAAGAAGAAGAAGAAGATGTGACTGTGACGTCGGGTTCGCAGGAATAATTCAGCAAAAATATTACATATTACATTGATTTATTTTCAAATTACTACATAATAACGTTGAATTTTTACAAAACATTTATTACATATTACATTGATTTATTTTCAAATTACTACATAATAACGTTGAATTTTTACAAAAAAATGTATTACATATTACATTTATTTATTTTCAAATTACTACATAATAACGTTGAATTTTTACAAAATATTTATTACATATTACATTTATTTATTTTCAAATTACTACATAATAATGTTGAATTTTTACAAAAAAATGATTACATATTACATTGATTTATTTTCAAATTACTACATAATAACGTTGAATTTTTACAAAAAAATTTATTACATATTACATTTATTTATTTTCAAATTACTACATAATAACGTTGAATTTTTACAAAAAAATTATTACATATTACATTTATTTATTTTCAAATTACTACATAATAACGTTGAATTTTTACAAAATATTTATTACATATTACATTTATTTATTTTCAAATTACTACATAATAACGTTGAATTTTTACAAAAAAAATATTACATATTACATTTATTTATTTTCAAATTACTACATAATAACGTTGAATTTTTACAAAAAATTTATTACATATTACATTTATTTATTTTCAAATTACTACATAATAACGTTGAATTTTTACAAAAAATTTATTACATATTACATTTATTTATTTTCAAATTACTACATAATAACGTTGAATTTTTACAAAAAATTTATTACATATTACATTTATTTATTTTCAAATTACTACATAATAACGTTGAATTTTTACAAAAAAAATATTACATATTACATTTATTTATTTTCAAATTACTACATAATAACGTTGAATTTTTACAAAAAATTTATTACATATTACATTTATTTATTTTCAAATTACTACATAATAACGTTGAATTTTTACAAAAAATTTATTACATATTACATTTATTTATTTTCAAATTACTACATAATAACGTTGAATTTTTACAAAAAATTTATTACATATTACATTTATTTATTTTCAAATTACTACATAATAACGTTGAATTTTTACAAAAAAAATATTACATATTACATTTATTTATTTTCAAATTACTACATAATAACGTTGAATTTTTACAAAAAAATTATTACATATTACATTTATTTATTTTCAAATTACTACATAATAACGTTGAATTTTTACAAAAAAAATATTACATATTACATTTATTTATTTTCAAATTACTACATAATAACGTTGAATTTTTACAAAAAAATTATTACATATTACATTTATTTATTTTCAAATTACTACATAATAACGTTGAATTTTTACAAAAAATTTATTACATATTACATTTATTTATTTTCAAATTACTACATAATAACGTTGAATTTTTACAAAAAATTTATTACATATTACATTTATTTATTTTCAAATTACTACATAATAACGTTGAATTTTTACAAAAAATTTATTACATATTACATTTATTTATTTTCAAATTACTACATAATAACGTTGAATTTTTACAAAAAAATTATTACATATTACATTGATTTATTTTCAAATTACTACATAATAACGTTGAATTTTTACAAAAAAAATATTACATATTACATTTATTTATTTTCAAATTACTACATAATAACGTTGAATTTTTACAAAAAAATATTACATATTACATTTATTTATTTTCAAATTACTACATAATAACGTTGAATTTTTACAAAAAAAAATTACATATTACATTTATTTATTTTCAAATTACTACATAATATCGTTGAATTTTTACAAAAAAAAATTACATATTACATTTATTTATTTTCAAATTACTACATAATAACGTTGAATTTTTACAAAAAATTATTACATATTACATTTATTTATTTTCAAATTACTACATAATAACGTTGAATTTTTACAAAAAATTTATTACATATTACATTTATTTATTTTCAAATTACTACATAATAACGTTGAATTTTTACAAAATATTTATTACATATTACATTTATTCATTTTCAAATTACTACATAATAACGTTGAATTTTTACAAAAAATTTTTACATATTACATTTATTTATTTTCAAATTACTACATAATAACGTTGAATTTTTACAAAATATTTATTACATATTACATTTATTTATTTTCAAATTACTACATAATAACGTTGAATTTTTACAAAAAATTTATTACATATTACATTTATTTATTTTCAAATTACTACATAATAACGTTGAATTTTTACAAAAAAATTATTACATATTACATTTATTTATTTTCAAATTACTACATAATAACGTTGAATTTTTACAAAAAATTTATTACATATTACATTTATTTATTTTCAAATTACTACATAATAACGTTAAATTTTTACAAAATATTTATTACATATTACATTTATTTATTTTCAAATTACTACATAATAGCGTTGAATTTTTACAAAAAATTTATTACATATTACATTTATTTATTTTCAAATTACTACATAATAACGTTGAATTTTTACAAAAAAATTATTACATATTACATTTATTTATTTTCAAATTACTACATAATAACGTTGAATTTTTACAAAAAATTTATTACATATTACATTTATTTATTTTCAAATTACTACATAATAACGTTGAATTTTTACAAAATATTTATTACATATTACATTTATTTATTTTCAAATTACTACATAATAGCGTTGAATTTTTACAAAAAATTATTACATATTACATTTATTTATTTTCAAATTACTACATAATAACGTTGAATTTTTACAAAAAAATTATTACATATTACATTTATTTATTTTCAAATTACTACATAATAACGTTGAATTTTTACAAAACATTTATTACATATTACATTTATTTATTTTCAAATTACTACATAATAACGTTGAATTTTTACAAAACATTTATTACATATTACATTTATTTATTTTCAAATTACTACATAATAACGTTGAATTTTTACAAAAAAATTATTACATATTACATTTATTTATTTTCAAATTACTACATAATAACGTTGAATTTTTACAAAAAATTTATTACATATTACATTTATTTATTTTCAAATTACTACATAATAACGTTGAATTTTTACAAAATATTTATTACATATTACATTTATTTATTTTCAAATTACTACATAATAGCGTTGAATTTTTACAAAAAATTTATTACATATTACATTTATTTATTTTCAAATTACTACATAATAACGTTGAATTTTTACAAAAAATTTATTACATATTACATTTATTTATTTTCAAATTACTACATAATAACGTTGAATTTTTACAAAAAAATTATTACATATTACATTTATTTATTTTCAAATTACTACATAATAACGTTGAATTTTTACAAAACATTTATTACATATTACATTTATTTATTTTCAAATTACTACATAATAACGTTGAATTTTTACAAAAAATTTATTACATATTACATTTATTTATTTTCAAATTACTACATAATAACGTTGAATTTTTACAAAAAATTTATTACATATTACATTTATTTATTTTCAAATTACTACATAATAACGTTGAATTTTTACAAAACATTTATTACATATTACATTTATTTATTTTCAAATTACTACATAATAACGTTGAATTTTTACAAAAAATTTATTACATATTACATTTATTTATTTTCAAATTACTACATAATAACGTTGAATTTTTACAAAATATTTATTACATATTACATTTATTCATTTTCAAATTACTACATAATAACGTTGAATTTTTACAAAAAATTTTTACATATTACATTTATTTATTTTCAAATTACTACATAATAACGTTGAATTTTTACAAAATATTTATTACATATTACATTTATTTATTTTCAAATTACTACATAATAACGTTGAATTTTTACAAAATATTTATTACATATTACATTTATTCATTTTCAAATTACTACATAATAACGTTGAATTTTTACAAAAAATTTTTACATATTACATTTATTTATTTTCAAATTACTACATAATAACGTTGAATTTTTACAAAATATTTATTACATATTACATTTATTTATTTTCAAATTACTACATAATAACGTTGAATTTTTACAAAATATTTATTACATATTACATTTATTTATTTTCAAATTACTACATAATAACGTTGAATTTTTACAAAATATTTATTACATATTACATTTATTCATTTTCAAATTACTACAAAATAACGTTGAATTTTTACAAAAAAATGTATTACATATTACATTTATTTATTTTCAAATTACTACATAATAACGTTGAATTTTTACAAAATATTTATTACATATTACATTTATTTATTTTCAAATTACTACATAATAACGTTGAATTTTTACAAAATATTTATTACATATTACATTTATTCATTTTCAAATTACTACATAATAACGTTGAATTTTTACAAAAAATTTTTACATATTACATTTATTTATTTTCAAATTACTACATAATAACGTTGAATTTTTACAAAATATTTATTACATATTACATTTATTTATTTTCAAATTACTACATAATAACGTTGAATTTTTACAAAATATTTATTACATATTACATTTATTTATTTTCAAATTACTACATAATAACGTTGAATTTTTACAAAACATTTATTACATGTTACATTTATTTATTTTCAAATTACTACATAATAACGTTGAATTTTTACAAAAAATTTATTACATATTACATTTATTTATTTTCAAATTACTACATAATAACGTTGAATTTTTACAAAAATTTATTACATATTACATTTATTTATTTTCAAATTACTTCATAATAACGTTGAATTTTTACAAAAAATTTATTACATATTACATTTATTTATTTTCAAATTACTACATAATAACGTTGAATTTTTACAAAAAAATTATTACATATTACATTTATTTATTTTCAAATTACTACATAATAACGTTGAATTTTTACAAAATATTTATTACATATTACATTTATTTATTTTCAAATTACTACATAATAACGTTGAATTTTTACAAAAATTTATTACATATTTATTTATTTATTTTCAAATTACTTCATAATAACGTTGAATTTTTACAAAAAATTTATTACATATTACATTTATTTATTTTCAAATTACTACATAATAACGTTGAATTTTTACAAAAAAATTATTACATATTACATTTATTTATTTTCAAATTACTACATAATAACGTTGAATTTTTACAAAAAAATTATTACATATTACATTTATTTATTTTCAAATTACTACATAATAACGTTGAATTTTTACAAAAAATTTATTACATATTACATTTATTTATTTTCAAATTACTACATAATAACGTTGAATTTTTACAAAAAATTTATTACATATTACATTTATTTATTTTCAAATTACTACATAATTACGTTGAATTTTTACAAAAAATTTATTACATATTACATTGATTTATTTTCAAATAATAAAATACATTACGCACACATTTAATGGACGCTCCTTCTAATTACGCTGATTTTCGAGAATATCGGATTACGTTATTTCTATCTATTACATATACAGTTATACTCATTCCGGTTTTTAGAGAATATATTTACCGAACATAGTTCCTGATAGTGTTCTATTATTCAACATGGCGGCTACAATTTCTTCAGCGAATCGACTTTAGAACAACTTCAATATAGGTATATGTATTTACAATACTTTGACTGTGTATATGTGTGCATGTGCGTATGTATGGAAAAGGCTCTGAAAATACTCGACAAACTATCTTAAAGTTGCAATTTTCTGAATCCTCCATTTATCTCTCTCTCTCTCTCTCTCTCTCTCTCTCTCTCTATATATATATATATATATATATATATATATATATATATATATATGGTAAGTCAATGAAAATTGATAAGACCTGCAAAGGAAGCAAATCGATATCTTCAGTTGTTCAAAACAAGGGGCAGTTTAGTTAATAAAAACATTTATTTTTCTTCTCTTTCATTCCTTAAACCAGGTTTTTCAAAGATTAAAATCTTATCATCAGAGGAAAAAATATTATTGATAAGTTGACAGGATAGGCCTGTCAAAGTTTCAAATTTGAAAGAGTTTTTTAAAAAAAAATTTAAAGTTCAAACGGGCATGAGAATTACCAATAACGAAATCCAAAAAAATGTGGGGCTCAGAAATATTGGTAAATCCAGAGGAATCTGTATAAAAATCCAACGACGACGATTCCACTCAGATCTGTTGTCCTCGGAGAGGGATCAAATAAGTTTGGCCATGTCAAGGAAAACAATATTCTTCCTGTTTTCAGTTAAGCGTATTCCAAGGCAAAAACAACAGTCCTATCCTGTCAACTTATCAATCATAATTTTTCCTCTGATGATAAGATTTTAATCTTTGAAAAGCCTGGTTTAAGGAATGAAAGAGAAGAAAAATACATGTTTTTTATTAACTAAACTGCTCCTTGTTTTGAACAACTGAAGATATCGATTTGCTTCCATTTGCAGGTCTAATCAATTTTCATTGACTTACCATATTTTTGCTCTATCCAGTATATTGAGCTTTCCTTATTTCACAATAGGTCCAACTCTCTAAAAGTTTACCTTTTAGTTATAATTTACACACACACACATATATATATATATATATATATATATATATATATATATATATATATATATATATATATATATATATAAGTTTGATCTGTCAGCTTAAATGCTATTTAGGTCCATGTTGTATTCTTGTTAATTTTTTTTGTAGTACGTTCATATAAGGGGTGTAGGCTATTCCCTTACAACAATACGTCATGGAAAATTGGACATCCCGCGAAAATTTAATGAGGACGATAACTCAATTGCAAACTGCGATAAAGATTCAACTCTGTTTATTAAATTTTAGATGTTATGCAAATCAGATGAATATTTAACAGAAGTGTCCGCATTTTGTCGCTAACAAACAAATAAATGAATAAATAATACAACACACACGGACCCATTTTTCAGATGCGTCCATTCAATCTGCGCATTTAGTGATGAAAATGCTGTTTCAAACCTAAGCGTGACAGACCAATGGAAATACTATTTTAAACTTGAGCGTGACAGACCAATGGAAATACTATTTCAAACTTGAGCGTGACAGACCAATGGAAATACTATTTACAAACTTGAGCGTGACAGACCAATGAAAATGCTGTTTCAAACTTGAGCGTGACAGACCAATGGAAATACTATTTCAAACTTGAGCGTGACAGACCAATGGAAATACTATTTCAAACTTGAGCGTGACAGACCAATGAAAATACTATTTCAAACTTGAGCGTGACAGACCAATTGAAATACTATTTCAAACTTGAGCGTGACAGACCAATGGAAATACTATTTCAAACTTGAGTGTGACAGACCAATGGAAATACTATTTCAAACTTGAGCGTGACAGACCAATGAAAATACTATTTCAAACTTGAGCGTGACAGACCAATAGAAATACTATTTCAAACTTGAGCGTGACAGACCAATGGAAATACTATTTCAAACTTGAGCGTGACAGACCAATGAAAATACTATTTCAAACTTGAGCGTGACAGAACAATGAAAATACTATTTCAAACTTGAGCGTGACAGACCAATGGAAATACTATTTCAAACTTGAGCGTGACAGAACAATGAAAATGCTATTTCAAACTTGAGCGTGACAGACCAATGGAAATACCATTTCAAACTTGAGCGTGACAGCTTAATAAAACTGATATTTCGAATTTAAGCGTGACAGATAAATGACATTTTTTTCAAACTTAAACGTGACAAACCAACGAAAATTCTCTTTAAAACTAATGCGTAATAAACAGACTAACAAGGATGCTATTTAAAACTTAAGCGTGACAGACTGACGAAAATTCTATTTAAAATACAAGCGTGACAGACAAACGAAAATTCCATTTTAAATTTAAACGTAATAGCCAACAAGAATGTTATTTTAAAATTAAGCGTGACAGACCAATGAAAATACTATTTTAAACTTGAGCGTGACAGACCAATGAGAATGCTATTTCGAACTTAAGCGTGACGGACCAATGAAAATACTTTTTCAAACTTGAGCCTGACAGACCAATGAAAATACTTTTTCAAACTTGAGCGTGACAGACCAATGAAAATGCTCTTTTTAAACTTATGCGTGACAGACGAATGAAAATGCTATTTTAAACTTATGCGTGACAGACGAATGAAAATGCTATTTTAAACTTATGCGTGACAGACGAATGAAAATGCTATTTTAAACTTATGCGTGACAGACGAAAGGAAATCTTATTCTAAACTTAAGCATGACAGACCAAAGAAAATGTTATTTACAAACTTAAGCGTGACAGACCAATTAAAATATTATTTTAAACTTAAGCTTGACAGACCAACAAAATTCCATTTTTAATTTAAGCGTGACAGACCAATGAAAATGCTATTTTAAACTGGGGCCTAATATACAGGGTTACAAAATTGCTATTTCAAACTGACGCGTGACAGACCGGCGAAAATGTTTCTCTAAATTTAAGTGTGACAGACCAACGAAAATTATATTGCACACTTAATCATGAGAGACTGACTAAAATGATATTTCGAATCGAAGCGCAATCGACTGGGAGAACCCTTTTTCTTGTTTGTTTGTTTTTTTGCTTGGAGTAAAGTGTTCTGATACTAACCTTCATCGTTTGTGTGTT
>OY744554.1:9442744-9455244 GCA_963556195.1 Sepiola atlantica | reverse complement strand
TTCGTTTCCTTCTCTTACTTTTTCTTCTTCTTCTTCTCTTCTTTTTCTTCTTTTATTTGGTTTCGTTTCCTTCTCTTTCTTTTTACTCTTCTCGTCCTTCTCCTTTCTTTGTTTTCTTATTCTTCCTTTTTATTTTTAATCTTCTTTTTCTTCTTCTTCTTCTTCTTCTTCTTCTTCTTCTATTTCTGTTTTTCTTTTTCTAATTTTCCTTCTTCTGTTGCTTTTGCTCGCCCTTTTCTTTTTTTCTGCCATTTTTTTTTTTTTTGCTTCTTCTTCGTTTTCTCATTTTTCGTACTCTTCTTCTTTTTCATCTTCTATTCTTTCTTCTTTGTCTTCTTTTTCTTCTTTTTCTTCCTCTAATGCTTATTTCTTTCTTCTTATTATCTTTCCCCATCTCCTCCTCCTCCTCCTCCGTCGTTCTCATTCTTCTTCTATTTTCTCCTTTCTCCTCCTCCTCCTCCTCTTCCTCCTCCTTCTCTTTTTGCTCCTCCTCCGTCTTCTTCCTCTTCTTCTTCTTCTTCTTCTTCTTCTATTTTCTCCTTTCTCCTCCTCCTTATCCTCCTCCTCTTTCTGCTCCTCCTCCGCCTTCTTCTTCTTCTTTTTCTATTTTCTTCTTCCTCCCTACTTATTTTTAAATGTAGTTCTTCCTCGCATTATTTCAATCTTTTTCGTCCGGTTTTTTCTTTCACAGTCTGTCTCTCTCTCTCTCTCTCTCTCTCTCTCTCTCTCTCTCTCTCTCTATATATATATATATATATATATATATATATATATATATATATATTATAATTCGGTAGATTGTAAAATTCATGACATAATTATAATATGTATATATGTTATTATTATTATGTTTCTTCTTCTACTACTACTATTACTACTACTAATACTAATAATAATAATAAATCTATTAATAATGGAGATTAGGTATCTGTCTGTCTGAAGCCGAAACTCCAGCAGAGTAATATTACTATTTAATTACTCCGCCAGCTTCTTTTATACTGCTACAAAACACGCCGTAAACACTATGCGCATTTCTCAATTTACATAATTAATTGCTTTTAAACTTCTAATAAATTAGTATTCGAAAATATACACTCATGATTGTTTCTTCAGATTTCCACATGTGTTTACGCTATTTTGCTCGCTAATAATCTTACTTATAAATTATGATTATTTCTTTTATTATTTATATATATATACATACATGAAATGAGTTACGTAGTTAATATATCTATGACGAAACTAATTGAACAGCCAGCGTTAATCCATTGAATTGGTTCCCTCCCTCCGATTATTCAGTATGGACGCAAGACGGCGCGTTATTTAGAATGTAAACAAAACGCTGGCATTTACCGTGCTACTTTTACTCTGATTTTTTTTATTAAAATGTTCTGAGTTCGTGTATTTTCTTAATCTTATTAGCCATTATGTTTTAAAACGCAAATTCACTAAATCAAATTGTTCAATTAAAATAATAATTGATTTAAAAATTACTATTTAAAAACACGCACACACATTATAACGAATTTAGTTTAGGTAAACTTTTTCTTTTCGAGAATTAAAAAAATATTCGTGTTTACTGTATTTGATTTTTTAATACTTTCATTATAGATACACCTTTTCTTCTGATTTGAAAAACATCCAATATTATCATTTTTTCACGACCTCAACTGAATTTATGATTTCGATTTCACCTTACAAGCTGTTAAGCTTTTATTTACAAACTGTTTTTATTATTCCATGTTGTATTTATTAAAATAAAAGATGTGATTTTTTTTCTGTCAACAAAGAAACTAACACGTTGTACTGGAAAACTATACAACTGATTTTAGAATCAAATTGTTTAATTAAAAAAAGGTCATTAAACAAACACACACACACATTCTAATGAATTTAATTTAGGTGAACTTTCTTTCCGAGAGCATTTACATAACTAATCGTGTTCACTGTATTTGATTTGTTGGTGCTTTTTCACTTTAGGACCCGCGCCAACTTTGACCCCATCGTTAGGGTTAGGGTCAAGGTCGAGGTGGGGGTTAGAATTACGGTTTAGAGTTAGGGTTAGGTTTTTCTTCTTTTTTTTTTTTTAATTAAAAATATTTTTAAAAAAAACAAATTGGAGGGGGGGGGCGGTCAAAAAAAAAATTTCTTTTCTTAACTAAAAATATTTCTATGTATGGGGGAGGGTAAATAAAAAAATTGGATTGGGTCCAAAAAATTTTCTTTCTTTCTTTTTAAACTAAAAATATTTCTATTTATGGGGGAGGGTAAAACTAAAATCGGGTTAGGGTCGAATTTTGTTTTTCTTTATTTTCAACTAAAAATATTCTTTGTCGGAAACAAAGAAAATCAATGTCTAACCACCCAAGAAATATGACTGGGGCTCCATCGGTTTACGCGTGAGCGTTCATTTCTGACGCGGCAGCCTAGCAAAAATATGCGACCGGAGGGAGCATATATTTGCTAGTTAGTAATAATAATAATTATGTTTCTTCTTCTACTACTACTACTACTGCTATCACTATTACTACTACTGGCTCTAATTATAAGAATAACATACTACTACTATTACTACTACTACTAATAATAATAATAATAAATTAGTAATAATTACTATTATATTTTCTCTACTACTACTATTACTGGCTCTGGTTATAAAAATAATAACACTAATACTACTACTATCACTACTATTATTATGCTTACTACTACTAATACTACTGTTACTACTACTACTGGTTCTGATTATAAGAATGCATACATTCTACTACACCAACCCTCCTACTACTACTACTACTAATAACAATTATTATTATTATTATTATTATTATTATTATTATTATTATTATTATTATGTTTTCTTTCCATCTTTCTGTTTTCAAATTTTGCCAAAGGTTAACCGCTTGACCTCTTGCATCCTGCCCAACTTAAAAACAATCTGTCGATAAACATAAGTTCGTAAATGACTACCATCTGACGTACACACGATATTTAACACGTTACTAACTTGACTAACCCTACCCGGCGTTGCACGGCGCTGTATTGATTTGCCATCTATATAACATATTAGTTATTATCACACAATCGCGTCTGATGGCGTCAGGTTCCTTCTCCTATTTCTGTTTTCAGATAGTGCCAACGGTTAACCGGTTTTTCCATTTGGCGACCCTTACATCCTGCCTAACTTAACAACACTCTCTCGGCGAACCTAAATCCCTAAATAATTTAACAATGTATCTACAATAAATGAAACTGACGTAGCACCGGCTCTGATGACAAGAATAACATACTACTACTACTACTAATAATAATAATAATAATAATAATAATATGTTCTTCTCCTATTTCTGTTTTCAGAGAGTGCCAAAGGTTAACCCGTTGTTCCTTTGGCGACCCTTACATCCTGCCTAACTTAACAGCAATCTCTCGGCGAACCTAAATCCCTAAATAATTTAACAATTTATCTACAATAAATGAAAATGGCGTAGCACCGGCTCTGATGACAAGAATAACATACTACTACTACTATTACTACTACTACTACTAATAATAATAATAATAATTATACCACTACTAATACTACTACTACTACTACTAATACTACTAATACTAACGTTTTCTTCTCATCTTTCTGTTTGCAGAGAGCGCCAGTAGTCAGAAGCCGAAAGCGAAACGGGTGCGGACTACGTTCACCGAAGAGCAACTCCAGTTTTTGCAAGCGAAGTTCCAACTCGACAGTAACCCGGATGGTAACGACCTCGAACAGATCGCCGCCCAGGCCGGGCTGAGTAAGCGAGTCACTCAGGTGTGGTTCCAGAACAGTAGAGCGAGACAGAAAAAATATCAACAGCAACGACATAAAATCAATGGGAGTACAAGGACTCTGTCCCCTCCAACGGGAATTAACTCTAGTATGTTTCATTGTCAAGCTGCTAGTTCCTACTTTAGCCACCTGGGGGAGTTGGTGTCGGCCCGGCTCCGGCCTGCAGGCTGGCAGTGTGCGATTTTCCCGTACACATCGCATAGTACGTTGATGTTGCTTATAATAATGGTGCAAGATATGTTAAAAAAAAAAAAACAAGCCCAAAAAAAACAACAAAAAAACAGAAAAACAAAATATCAGGTTTCAACGAAGGTTATGTCCATTGTTTCTAGGCTGACTAAAACCACAAAGAAAACGCAGTCAGATGTGTTTAGTCATACATGTAGTCCCCGTTTTTCGATCTGACCCCTTCTTTCCATCTTCTAATTAGCTTTCTAATGCCACGTTTGTAATTGTCCCTATTTATTTGCCTCCCCGCGAGGACGGAGTCACAGACATCAACACAATTTACTTGCCTCCCCATGTAGCCAGGGTTACAGACAGGGTCCCTAATTATTTAGCTCGCTACGAAGGTAATGTTACGGACAAGATCCCTATTTATTCGACTCCCCACGAGCGCAGAATTACAGACAGTATCCTTATTTACTAGCTTCTCCCCCCGAGGACAGAACTACTAACAAGGTTCCTATTTACTTGCTTCCCCACGAGGGCAGAATTACAGACACGATTCTTATTTACTTGCCTTCCCACAAGGGAAGAGTTACAGACAAGGTCCTTATTTATTTTACTCCCCACGAGGGTAGGGTTACAGAAAGGATCTATATTTACTTGCCTCCCCCCCCCCCGAGGGCAGAGTTTCAGACAAGGTTTCTATTTACTTACCTCCTACCGTAGTAAAGCATGATATATAAACTATTCCGTTGACTGAAAAAAAAACACTAGTACTAGAAAAATTTTTGGACTCGAGGCGCAACAGATAAAGGTGTTGATTAACAATCAGTTCAACATGACAGTCCTTTTTTACTTGTCTCCTCACGACGGCACAGTTAGACACAAGGCCCGTTTTTAATGTGGGGGGAAATCCAGCTTTCTCCAAAACGGGTACCTTGGATTTGGCGGAGAAAAATCGAAATTGCCTTGGTCTAGAAGGATTATTCCTTCCTTTACCGAAGACAGAAAAGGTTAAATGTGGTATCGGAACAGATACTACACTTTACTTCTAGCCAAAGGTCAAACTTTACTTCTAGCCAAAGGTCAAACTTTACTTCTAGCCAAAGGTCAAACTTTACTTCTAGCCAAAGGTCAAACTTTACTTCTAGCCAAAGGTCAAACTTTACTTCTAGCCAAAGGTCAAACTTTACTTCTAGCCAAAGGTCAAACTTTACTTCTAGACAAAGGTCAAACTTTGCTTCTAGCCAAAGGTCAAACTTTACTTCTAGCCAAAGGTCAAACTTTACTTCTAGCCAAAGGTCAAACTTTACTTCTAGACAAAGGTCAAACTTTACTTCTAGACAAAGGTCAAACTTTGCTTCTAGCCAAAGGTCAAACTTTGCTTCTAGCCAAAGGTCAAACTTTACTTCTAGCCAAAGGTCAAACTTTACTTCTAGCCAAAGGTCAAACTTTACTTCTAGACAAAGGTCAAACTTTACTTCTAGACAAAGGTCAAACTTTACTTCTAGACAAAGGTCAAACTTTGCTTCTAGCCAAAGGTCAAACTTTGCTTCTAGCCAAAGGTCAAACTTTACTTCTAGCCAAAGGTCAAACTTTACTTCTAGCCAAAGGTCAAACTTTACTTCTAGCCAAAGGTCAAACTTTACTTCTAGACAAAGGTCAAACTTTGCTTCTAGCCAAAGGTCAAACTTTACTTCTAGACAAAGGTCAAACTTTGCTTCTAGCCAAAGGTCAAACTTTACTTCTAGCCAAAGGTCAAACTTTATTTCTAGCCAAAGGTCAAAGATGACATATAAAACTGCTCCGTTGACTGAAAAATGAGGGCAAAAAAACATAAAAACTAGAAAATTGTTTTAGACTCGAGGCGCAACGGATAAAGGCGTTGATTAGCAACCAGCCCCTACTTGTCTCCCACGAGGGCAGACTTAAAGATATGGTCGGATTTTAATGTGGCGGAAAGTCTAGCTCCCCCAAAAGGAGCACTCTGGATTAGTACAAAAATAAAAATCAGAAAAATCAGAACAGATACTACACCATGATCCGTTGGCGTCAGTCTTAATCAATTCAAACGATGGTGAAACTCCTACATAGACGGTAAGGTAATGATGTGATGTCTGACCTTATCCTTCATCCTGAGAACGCTAGACCTCCCACTGCACAGAAGATGCCATATCTTCTAGATAAGGAGAGAGAGTTTGAATACCTACAAGACACCATCCTCGAGTGTCTTTGGTCTATCTGTACAAGGGTTTGTCAGGACAACCTGACATGAAGATATTTTGCGCTATAAGAAAACCCCAAAAAACATATATATTTTTATTAATTTTATACGTACACAAAAGTAATCCATGGACACGTGTTTCTGGCTCACAGCCGTCACAGCTAACTTAGACAAGGATCGAATCTTCGATATTGATGTCTATAGTCAAGCGGTTGCCTAGAAATATGTACGCTTTTATTTATCACCAAAATATTTAATGTATTTTTTATATAATTGTTGCTTACTATTATTTCGATTGTCTCACTTCCTAAGTGATTAAGATGCAGAAAATTCCCTTATTTGTCGCCCTTAACTTTATAGGACGTATTTTTCGTTAAAAAATATATATATATATATATATATATATATATATATATATATATATATATATATATATAATATATATATATATATATATATATATATATATATATATATATATATATATATATATATATATATATATATATATATATATATATTTATTTATTAAAATATTATTGTTTATCAGCCCCCCCTCCCCACAAGGGCTGGGCACTTTCGAGTAGCTTTAATAACAAGCAGTACTAATAGCTATATGCGCGATCCGAACACCGTTTCATAAGATCACTCTAGCTGCCTGGTGAATGCGGCCACGTGTCACTATTTACAGTTAAAGTTACTCTATATTTACTAACTAATTGACGATGGCCCTTTGGTTAAGATCACCGACTACGAATCAGTGGCGATTTGTGTTCGGGGTTCGCGCCTACCGACCGTCGGGAATTAGTTCCTAGACTGAAGATTGCGTTACATCGATGTCTCTAGGTATTTTAAATAATTAATATTTATTTATTAAAATATTATTATATATATATATATATATATATATATATATATTTATTTATTTATTTATTTATTTATTTATTTATTTATTTATATATATATAAATTTTATACGTACATAAACATAAACATAATCCTTAGACAAGGATCGAACCTTCGATATTGATGTTATAGTCCATCGTCTTACCATTGGACCACGACGCCCTGCCTAGAAATATGTACGATTTTTATCACCTTAATATTTAATGTATTTTTTATGTAATTGTTTTTATTGGTGATTGCAACGTTCGTTGTTTTTGCTTACTACGACTATTTCGATTGTTTCACAAAAGTAATCCATGGACACATGTTTCTGGCTCACAGCCGTCATCAGCACGGCTAACCTAGAGAAGGATCGAACCTTCGATATTGATGTCTATAGTCCAGTGTCTTTACCTCTGGACCAAGACGCTTGTCTAGAAATATGTACGATTTTTATCACCTAAACATTTAATGTATTTTTTTATGTAATTATCTTTATCGGTGATTGTAGCGTTCGTTGTTTTTTTTTGCTTACTATTATTTCGATTGTCTCACTTTCCTAAGTGATTAAGATGCAGAAAATTGCATTATTAGTCGCCTTTAACTTTATATGACGTATTATTCGTTAATATATATATATATTTTTTTTATTAATGTTATACATAAATAATCAATGGACACGTGTTTCTAGCTTACAGCCGTCATCAGCATAACATAGTATTCGAAGCTCAAATAATTTTTTTTTAAATAGGAAGTTCAGGATGCGATGCGAACGAATTAAAAAGATATTCGCTTTATAAGCTACTCTCTTTCTTTCTCCATTCGTTCAGCTTACTCTTTCCTTTTTACGTTTTCCTTTTTTTGTATCAAGGGGAATGGGATACAGTCAAATCAATAGTTTCGTGATACTTCCGCTCCCGAAATAAAGAAAAAAAATGATTTTACATAAAGATGTTGACCCGACATTTTTCAGCCAATGAAAATTATTCCCGCTCGTTCGAAACGATAAACTTAGCAATCGCGTGTGAAATACCAATTTCTAATAAAAGAGCAAAACGCTAGAGCCCAACGTAACCACAGAGAGAGAGAGAGAGAGAGAGAGAGAGAGAGAGAGAGAGAGAGAGAGAGACATGATATTACGCTCAATCCACACATTTTCCATTCGAAGCAGGGGAAGCGAATGATTACTCAACTCACTTTTACAGGAGTTCACAAAGATTCACACACTGACAAAGGCCGCATACGCACAATGTCTCCTGAAATCACACACAAAAACACAGCTTAAAAACAAAGTAACTGCCGTTAACCAATTAGCTATGCCAGTGATAACATACAGCTTTGGAATTATTGATTAGCCACAAAAGAACATTAATAGATTAGACACTAAACCGAAAAAAATGTTGACAATGTACAGGGTAGTATACAGGAACCAGTGTCTACCAAGGCTGTATCTGCCAATAGGAACAGGGGGTATGGGTCTCTCAGAAATTGACCATCAACATCGAGCCACTATTGTGAGCACCGGCCAATATCTGATGAGCTCCCAGAACCCAAACCTTATGATGGTATGCCAGCACCAAGAAACCAGAGCAAACAGAACAACATCTATCACAAAACTGGCCAAACATTTTGGACAGGACTGTCTTACAAATGAGGCAGAAACAGACCACAATCCTGCCACAGAAATAGCTCACAAAAGCCGTCAGAAATACACCAAGACCTTCCATTCCAGAAAACTGGAAGAATGGTCCAACCAACAATGTGCTAAGTATTTCCTAGGTGAATTATCCCAGGAATATATAGATAAGGAAGGCTCTGTAGACTGGCTGAAAAGAGGATCTCTCCACTATGATCAGGAGAGAATGATAGTGGCTGCCCAAGATCGAGGCTTGATGACCAATGCCTTTAAAAAGATGAGTGGTCTCAGCAACAATAACAAGTGCAGGTTCTGCCACACAGGAGTGGAGTGCGTGAACCACCTGACATCCAGTTGTAAGGTTCTCTGGGGGATGGCTATTATACAATGCGACACAACGGAGTGTGTAAATATCTTCACTGGACTATATGTAAAAGTTGAATATTCCGTGTAGCAGCAAGTCCTGGGAGCATATACCAGACAAAACAGTTGGAAATAATTTATACACCATCAACTATGACTATGCAATCCCTACAGCTACATATCCAGAAAACGGAGCTGTTAAACCTGACATAATGATATAGGGCAAAAGGGAGAAAGTAGCAACCCTAGTTGAAGTCAGTGTCCCTAATGATGCTGGCTTAAACAGAGCTGAAAGGGAAAAGATTACGAAATACCAAGGTCTTATGTACGACATGAAAAGAAACTGGAATCTGAGGAAGATCTCCATCATCCCAGTAATTATAGGAGCAACAGGACTAATGAACAAGAATTTTAAAAACTATCTGGCGAATATACCCGGTGAACCGAGTGCAAGAGAAATACAAACAATTTCACTTAAAGGGACGGTTAGAATCTTAAAAAGATCTCTTGGCTGGAGTGTCTGAAATAGTCGGTGAATGTCTGGCATCCGGTAGGATACCCCATCCCCAGCAAAAACAAAAAGATTTAAAAAAAAAAAAATTTTTAAGAGGCAAACAAGAAAGATATACTACAACATAGTTAACTGGTCAATTGGGGAGAGGAAAATTAATATTCTTAACTTCTTTACTAACTCAACGTTTGACAAGTAAAAGAACTTCAATGGAATATTCGAATGTCTATGTATCTCTTATAGAGACTGAAGTGATAGCCCCAGGAAGAGGCCCCTTGATTTTGGAGAACTTCGACTGAAGTAAAATTGAGAGAAAGAAACAGAAAAAGGAGAAAGTTTGAATTACCTACTAGACACCATCCTCGGGTATCTCCAGTCTCGCTGTACAGGGGTTTGTCAGGACAACTTGACATGGGGTTTGTCAAATAAGCTCAGATAAGATCCCCTCTGCATTGCTACGTACTGGCCTATACGAGGAAAAGTGCACCTTCTCCTAGTGATGTTACCTCAAGTAACAGCACAAAACTGGATATTCCACCAGACCAGATGAATTCTTGTCCCCTATTTTTTCTTTTATGTCAAGGGAGGTAACCGCTTTCAGGAGGAAGAGTTATTCCCCTTTAATTATCTGAACACTTAATATTCAATTCAAGTAAAGAGAAAGTTTGAATGCCTAGCAGACATCATCCTCGAGTTTCTCCGGTCTCCCTGTATAGGGGTTTGTCAGGACAACCTGGCATGAAAATAATACTACCCTACAAGTAAAGCCTGACTAAGTATTCAAAATAACATAGTATTCGAAGCCCAAATAACATAGTATTCGAAGCCCAAATGGCATAGTATTCGAAGCTCAAATAACATAGTATTCGAAGCCCAAATGGCATATTATTCGAAGCCCAAATAACATAGTATTCGAAGCCCAAATGGCATAGTATTCGAAGCCCAAATGACATAGTATTCGAAGCCCAAATGACATAGTATTCGAAGCCCAAATAACATAGTATTCGAAGCCCAAATAACATAGTATTCGAAGCCCAAATGACATAGTATTCGAAGCCCAAATGACATAGTATTCGAAGCCCAAATAACATAGTATTCGAAGCCCAAATGACATATTATTCGAAGCCCAAATAACATAGTATTCGAAGCCCAAATAACATAGTATTCGAAGCCCAAATAACATAGTATTCGAAGCCCAAATAACATAGTATTCGAAGCCCAAATGACATAGTATTCGAAGCCCAAATGACATAGTATTCGAAGCCCAAATAACATAGTATTCGAAGCCCAAATGACATAGTATTCGAAGCCCAAATAACATAGTATTCGATGCCCAAATGACATAGTATTCGAAGCCCAAATAACATAGTATTCGAAGCCCAAATAACATAGTATTCGAAGCCCAAATAACATAGTATTCGAATCCCAAATGACATAGTATTCGAAGCCCAAATGACATAGTATTCGAAGCCCAAAAGACATAGTATTCGAAGCCCAAATAACATAGTATTCGAAGCCCAAATAACATAGTATTCGAAGCCCAAATGACATAGTATTCGAAGCCCAAATAACATAGTATTCGAAGCCCAAATAACATAGTATTCGAAGCCCAAATGACATAGTATTCGAAGCCCAAATAACATAGTATTCGAAGCCCAAATAACATAGTATTCGAAGCCCAAATAACATAGTATTCGAAGCCCAAATGACATAGTATTCGAAGCCCAAATGACATAGTATTCGAAGCCCAAATGACATAGTATTCGAAGCCCAAAAGACATAGTATTCGAATCCCAAATGACATAGTATTCGAAGCCCAAATAACATAGTATTCGAAGCCCAAATGACATAGTATTCGAAGCCCAAATGACATAGTATTCGAAGCCCAAATAACATAGTATTCGAAGCCCAAATGACATAGTATTCGAAGCCCAAATGACATAGTATTCGAAGCCCAAATAACATAGTATTCGAAGCCCAAATGACATAGTATTCGAAGCCCAAATAACATAGTATTCGATGCCCTAATGACATAGTATTCGAAGCCCAAATAACATAGTATTCGAAGCCCAAAAGACATAGTATTCGAAGCCCAAATAACATAGTATTCGAATCCCAAAAGACATAGTATTCGAAGCCCAAATGACATAGTATTCGAAGCCCAAAAGACATAGTATTCGAAGCCCAAATAACATAGTATTCGAAGCCCAAATAACATAGTATTCGAAGCCCAAATAACATAGTATTCGAAGCCCAAATAACATAGTATTCGAAGCCCAAATGACATAGTATTCGAAGCCCAAATAACATAGTATTCGAATCCCAAATGACATAGTATTCGAAGCCCAAATGACATAGTATTCGAAGCCCAAATAACATAGTATTCGAAGCCCAAATGACATAGTATTCGAAGCCCAAATAACATAGTATTCGAAGCCCAAATAACATAGTATTCGAAGCCCAAATAACATAGTATTCGAAGCCCAAATAACATAGTATTCGAAGCCCAAATGACATAGTATTCGAAGCCCAAATGACATAGTATTCGAAGCCCAAAAGACATAGTATTCGAAGCCCAAATAACATAGTATTCGAAGCCCAAATGACATAGTATTCGAAGCCCAAATAACATAGTATTCGATGCCCAAATGACATAGTATTCGAAGCCCAAATAACATAGTATTCGAAGCCCAAAAGACATAGTATTCGAAGCCCAAATGACATAGTATTCGAATCCCAAAAGACATAGTATTCGAAGCCCAAATGACATAGTATTCGAAGCCCAAAAGACATAGTATTCGAAGCCCAAATAACATAGTATTCGAAGCCCAAATAACATAGTATTCGAAGCCCAAATAACATAGTATTCGAAGCCCAAATGACATAGTATT
>OY744554.1:9422744-9437744 GCA_963556195.1 Sepiola atlantica | reverse complement strand
GGTAGTAGTAGTGGTGGTAGTAGTGGTGGTAGTAGTAGTAGTGGTAGTAGTAGTAGTAGTAGTAGTAGTAGTAGTAGTAGTAGTAGTAGTAGTAGTATGCAGCCCCCGTTATAACACAAATTGAGCCACATGGCATACGGGGAACCCTGAGTTTAACATGCATGCCCTAGAACGATATGCTTCGGAAAATATATATCGCCCGCCATATTCACCTTATTTCGTCCCAACAGATTACTATCTTCTTAAAAAGTTGAAAAAATCGTTTTAGTGGATTTAAACTTACTTCAAGAGTCTGAAACGAGTTATTTTTTTTCTTTTTGTGAGTTTAAAACTTCAGGAACTTTATGGACGTGGCTAATAAAAAAGCTTCTCGACCTGTGGGAATAAGACAGAGAGAAGAACTGGGACTACACTAGCGATTAAATGCATCTGACGTTGTTTGCCTTTTGATTGTTTATTGAGCCTTGAAACGGACAGAACTTCCGTTACAACTTGATAATCTTGATGATGATGATGATGATGATGATGATGATGATGATGATGATGATGATGTCATATTCCAGGCCTCAGGCAAAGTTTAACATGAAGATAGCTTTATTTACCGAAAATGCCCTAAAGCGGCGAATAAATGGGGTTAGAGAGAAGGGTAGAGCAAGCACGGAAATTGACGGAGGTTGATCTCTCAAACTCGCTAGCCAGGAGATTCTCTTTGATCTCAATTTGCGTTAGTTTATATAACAGTATGATATAACTCTGATCTGTAATTATATATATATATATATATCTGATCTGTAATTATATATATATATATATATATATATATATATATATATATATATATATATATATATATATATATATATTAGTGTGTGTGTGAGAGAGAGGGGGATGAAAGAAGATAAATAAAAAATGTAAGAATGACAAATCTATTTCATCTTCAGTTATTCAAGACAAAGAATGTCTTTTCTTTCCTTAAAAAGAAAATAATAAACATTTCTTTTATTGAATGTACCTTGTCTTGAATAACTGAAGATGAAATAGGTTTGTCATTCTCACATTTTTTATTTCTCTTCTTTCATTTATCTATTTAATTGCTCTGTCCCGTATATTGAGCTTTAAACACTTCACGATAGGTTCAAATTTTAAAAGTATACATTCTTCTTTTAGTTTCATCCCATAATTATATATATATATATATAAATTCCCGAAACTGTTTTTCATGGTAAACAACTGATGATCCCTGAAATAATGTTAAGACTAGCGTAAATTCTTGGAAGCAAACTAATATAGTGACTGCAAAAAGTAAATTGACTTACAAGAAAAGTGATTTTCCACCGAAAGTGTTTTTTTTCTTCTTTTTTTCCTTTCCATATAGTTTTAATGGTTGATAAACCTCCGTGCACTGTTGCACAAAAAAAGGTGCTATTGTTTTGCTACCACTACTCAAAGTTTGAAAAGTGGAGCAAAACATCCAATGTGATCCTAGCTGATAAGATCCAAGAATCTACCCTCCCCGAAGAATATATATATATATATATATATATATATATATATATATATATATATATATATATATATATATATATTAATACTTTTATTTATACAGACACGTACAAAGCCAAAATACAGAGTTATATATCCTGATTTTTCTATGAGTGTAATTCATTAAAAAGAAAGGCAAAAAAAATCGTCTTCAAAACATTTTTGATCTAACGATTAAAGGCATGGTTACTGGAATCAGACGACTGGAACTAGTTTTATGTTTCAGATTTTATGTTTCATGCTTTATGGTTTATGTTTTATGTTTTATGACAACATTTTTTGCCTTTTCCTTCTGATGAGTTAAACCTATAGAAAAATCAGGATATATAACTCTGTATTTTGGCTAAGTGTTAACGAAACGGTCCGTCAAGAAATTATCTATTTAGAAATGTATAAAGACATGGTTACTGGAGTCTAAAATTGCAATAACAAAACGTTCAGCCACGCTGATGAATCGTAAATGACGAAACATGCGTTCGTGGATAATTAAATAAAAACTATACATGTCGCTCTCCATCTTGTGGCATCACAATGGTGAAAGGAAAATGTTTTGTCGTTTACGGCTCATCAGCGTGGTTGAACATATATATGTTGCGAAAATAAGTTGATTTTTTTAATTCGCTTCTCATATATATATATATATATATATATATATATATATATATATGCGACACTGTGAACAGTAATAACGCTGCCCCCTGCCTCCCCGGGTAAATGTATCTTAATTTCAATTACTGTCTGTGCCGGTAGCCGTGTGGTCCTGAGCGTAACTCTAGCCTGAATCTATGAACTGCGTTCGATCCCATGCGACTACCTGCAACAACCATTTCTGCACTTATGAGGGTAAAAAAAAACGAAATTATATCGTCTGTAGGTTAAACACTTCAATATTTAATTTTTTAAATTATTTATAGTATATATATATATATATATATATATATATATATATATATATATATATATATATGTGTGTGTGTGTGTGTGTGTGTGTGTGTGTGTGTGTGTGTGTGTGTGTGTGATTTTTTGAGGGCTTACCAAACCATTCTTTTCAGGAGATCATTCATCACCACAAAAGACTTTTTCTTTCAAAGTTTATTTATTTATCATATATATGAAAATAATTTTAATTTGGATATATATTCAAATTAATTTGGATATATATGATAAATAAATAATACTTTGAAAGAAAAAGTATTTTGTGATGATGAATGATCTCCTGAACAGAATGCTTTGGTAAGCCTTCAAAAAATCACATATAAATGCTCTGTACCCTGTAATCGAGTATCATCGAGCTTATTTTTATTGGCCTAATCCCGGTCTTCACTGAATAAACTATCTTCTAAGTGAAAAATCTAAATCTATATATATATATATATATATATATAATAGTTATTTACGGAAATGTGTTTCGCTCATCAGGATTCGAAACCTCGACCATAGGGACTGCGGTCGGGCGCTTCACCACCAAGCTACAACGGTCCTGTTTGAAAACGTGATTATTTTATCGCTTAGGTACTAGTTTTTTTAAAACAGCTGTTTTCGCTAACAATAAAACAAATAATTGAGCAAATTTATAATAATGTTTTTTTTTTTTTAAGCCATCTATTACAGAGTTTCCGTTAGGCGAATTGGCCTTTCACTGCTACGGAAAGGCGGTTTCCGAGTTAGAATCCGTCTTTTTTGTCCGTTCCACGTCGTCAGCACCTCAGAAAACGAAAACGAACCAAAAAAAAAAGGGACGGATTCTAACCACAGAAACCGCCTGCCCGTAACAATGAAACCCTGATTCATCTACAGAAACTGTAATGTATAGTTTTTGAATAAAATATTTTCTATCAGCTCTCGCAAAACTTAATCAATTTCACCCATCGTTTTCAATCCTCTCACACTATTGTTCATCACTAACTGACAAACTCATTAACCCTTATCCTCGAGTGGCCTTTAGGCCTTGATAACCCGTGACTTACTAGTAAAAAAATGTAAATTATGTATTTATGTCATTCTCTTAGTTTCCTTCTCTCTGTTCCTCTCGTCTTCTTTATTTGCGTCATTTATTTATGTCATAATGTTACATTTCTTTCGATAAAAATCGAACATTACAAAAATTCAATAAAATCACTCACACATCGTGAATAATATCAAAAAGATTACACGCTTCAAAAACACCTTAACAGAAAAGAAGTATCGTAAATATAACCTTCTGGGGTACTTCTACTGAATTTGAACCCTACAAAACCGAAGCAGATTTACGTAAACAGCCGATAAAAGCCGAATCAAACCGATCCGTCGTAAAACACTTGAAGAGTGAAGTAGTCTCATGTCAAGTTTTCCTGACAAACCATTGTATAGAGAGATCGAAGACACTCGAGGATGGTGTCCCTTTTTTTTTTAATTTTCTTATCTTTCTGTTTTTGCTGGGGATGAGACATCCTACCGGATGCCAGACATTCACCGGCTATTTCAGACACTCCAGCCTAGAGATCTTTTTAAGGTTTAAACTGTCCCTTTAAGTGCATTTGTTTGTATTTCTGTGTATGTGTGTGTGTGTGTCCAGCTAAAACTCCAGAAAGATAAAATAAACACACACAAAGTTTGTATATTCTTGATCAGCGTTGCCCGAAATTAATAATATCTAAAATTTAGAAAAAATTATTTATTCTTTGACTCTAAACTTACGCAGATTTTTACCAGGAGGTGTCGGTTTTCAGGCATATTCATGAAGTAACTGATTTTTTAAGTAAGGGGTTATTTCCCTTATTATTAAAGGAATCGAAATAAAGGAGAGTTGTCTGTGTGTAAGTGTGTGTGTATGTCAAGGGAGTGGAATGATCTGGGCGGACGAGAAAGAGGGGAGTAAGGAGAAAGGGGGACGAACAAAATATAGAGAGACGGATGGAGAGAGGTAAAGAGATAGAAGTTTCAATAGAAATGTTACACTTTTGCCCGGGCAACGCCGTTTAGCCCTGCCATAAGTATATAGATTATTATTATTGTTACTCACTAGGAGTTTTCACGCAAGACATTATCAGTGATCGCTCACTGACAATAACAAGTGGTGTTCCCCCTGGAATCTGAGTGACAACAAGTCTCCTAAGATTTTCAGCACTCTCCATCTTTTTCGATAACCGTTTGCAAATAATTTTGCGTTATCGCAACAGCTGTTTACCATTGATTTCTTGCTAACAACGACTATTTGTCTTCTCTGGAATTTGAATGGAAATAGACCTCTCCACGGTCCCAGTACTCTCGCATCTTCCTAGTGGAGGTCTGGTTGGTGCTATTCCTTCTCGGTCTTTCGATCCTCCTTGATCTTTCACGGCAATTTTATGTTGCAACAACCGATGCTGGTGCCACTGCATGTGTGTGTGTTCTCTTCTTCCCATTAATCTGTGGCTGGTAAACGTTTGTTGGTTATGTGGGTTGGTTTCCGCATTCAATGATTTTTTTTTCGGGTTGTGTTCATTATTGCCGTTTGTTGTAGGGTCTCAATCTCCCATTATCATCATTATCAACTTACTAGGAGTTCTCACACAGGTCATCATCGGTGATTGCTCACTGATAACTACCGGTGGTGTTCCCTGGAGTCTGAATGACAAAAAAGTCTCCTCAGATTTCCATTACCTTCCACCTCTTTCGATAACTATTGCAAATAACTTTGCGTTATCGCAACAGCCGCTTACCATTGATTTCTCGCTGCCAACGATCATTGGTCTTCTCTGGGATTTGGGTGATGATCCCCCCCCCCCGCCTCAAGATCCCAGTATTCTCTGCACTCTTCCAGTGGAGGTCTGTTTAGTGCTCTCCCTACTCGGCCTTTCCATCCTCCTTGACCCTTCCAGACTACTTTGTGTGGTATTAGTAAAGGCTGATGCCATTCGGAGGGGAGGTGGAGGGGGTAGTTATAAGATTTCTTGCAGTTTCAGTTCCCGAGTTTATGTGAGTTGGTTTCCGCACTCAATGATTTTCCTTAAGATGTCAGCTGTTTCCATTATGGCCGTCCGTTGTATAGTTTCACTCTTCCCTTTGATTCCAATTTCTCCTAGTCTTTTGTTCTAACGATTACACCCAAATGTTCACGTAAGCATCACCATCATCATTATTATTATCATCATCGTCAATGTCATCATGCATAATTGCACTGGAAACTGTCAGTTTCGCGTTTGTGAGTTTGTTGAAAGTTTTGTGGTGAACAATGAATTTGTTTACCGCGTAGAGTCTATGTGCGTTTGTGTGTGCGTGTGTCCAGCCCCTAAACACACACACACACACACAAGCACACATACAAGCACACATACAAACTCACACAGACACATACAAGCAACACGCGCACACACGCTCACAACCATTCACGCATAAACACAAATTCGCACAACACACACATAACAAAAGATGTATCATAAAAAAAAACACAGACGCACGCGAACTCATACATGAACGCATATAAGCACTCATTAACTAACGCACACACACACACACACAGAAAAAATACAAAAACACACGAACTCACACATACATATACAACCTCACACAAACACATATAACCTCACACAGACACGCAAACAAGAAATCGCACGCATAAAATATGCCCACAAACACAATCATCTACACACTCATATGCTAACGTACGCAACGCAACCATGCACGCAATTACACCAAAAGGCACACACACACACACACACACACACACACACACACACACACACACACACATGCAATCACAAAGTCATACAAATACTCTCAAAACACAAACACAGAAAAAACACAGAGAGAAAAACACACACAGAGTTTGAATTACCTACTAGACACCATCCTCGAGTGGCTTCGGTCTCTCTGTACAAGGGTTTGTCAGGACAACCTGACATGAAGATACTTCACCCTACAAGTTAACTCTGACCCAATATTCAAAATAACATAGTATTCGAAGCCCAAATAAGATCCCCTCGACACGGCTATACATTAGCTCATACGAGGAATGGTGCACCTGCTTCTGGTGATGTTCCCTCACGTAACAGCACTTAGCTGGATACTCCACCAGACTAGATGAATTCTTGTCCTTGAATCCGGTAAAATCAAGAGGCAACACGAAAGATATACTATAACATACTTAACTAGTCAATTGGGGAGAGGAAAGTTAATATTCTTAACTTCTTTACTAACTCAACGTTTGAGAAATAAAGGAGAACTTTAATGGAATATTTGAATATCTATGTCTCTCATATAGAAATCAAGCGTTAACCCCAGGAAAGGGGCTCCTTGATTTCTGAGAACTTCGACTGAAGTAAAATGAAACAAAAAACACACACACGCACACGATAGATACCAATACATACAAACATACACACACACACACACGCGCACTCAACAAGAATAATCCCTTGTCTCTTTTTTTTGTTTTGTTTTTTGTTGATTTTATTTATTTTTATTGATTTTATTCTCAGCCATCCGACCGATACCCTCTTCGGCCTTCTTCAGAAATCCATTGCATTCGTCACATATAGACAAATATAAACGTACACATACACACATCCAACGAGAATAATTCTTCTCTCCATTTATTTTTGCTATGGTTGTTTTTGTTTTGTTTTTGTTTTTTGTTAATTTTATTCTCGGCCGATACGCTCTCCTGCCTCCATCCGAAATTCATTGCATTCGCCAATCTTCTTTTGGTGATTTTCGTTTTTTCTTTTCATTTAGGTTTTTCAAACTACTTTTCGCATCTTGGGCGTTATTTTCGCAACGTTTCGGCCGATGTAACCTCCGACTTTTTTCAGGTGCACCCTTTCGAACTCTGGAATCTTTTTTTTTTCTTTTTACAAATGAGTCACTGTTTATCAAGGCCGAAATGCACCTCGAGGATAAAGATTAATGGGGGGGGTTCAGGTGGACAATGTGACAATATCTTGAGAGGATTGGAGACGATGGTTGAATCTGGGCAGAATTTGTTAACATTGGACTTGAAAACAACCCTGTTGTAGTCAGCTGGGAAGCAGCTCCATGGTATTGTGTTCCACAGACGAGTAGTTCTTGGAAAAGAACTCTGCTTATACGGAATTTTCGAACTTACCCCTTTATTTAATCCACGGGGTAGATAGTTCTCGCTCTGTCAGCCATACGAAAAGATGCACTTGAAGTAGGTGAGAGGTTACGTCGACCGAAACGTTGTGAATATAACAGGCGACACAATTGTCTATGGCAGCACCTCGAAAAGCATCGCTAATCAAGATGTTGCTAATACTTTCTCATCCGATCTGCAGCACGTGATGCAATGGGAAAAAAAGTGAATTGCTAATTTTAACAATTCAAACTTCACTCCTTTCACCGCCAACGCTCAGATCTTTATTTTGACCCAGTAAAAATGAATGGCGCTCTCCTTGACGAATCTTGAATTCTTATCGATCCGTCCGCCTAAGTAATCAAATCCTGCCTCTTCCATCCATCGTTTCAAATCCCCTCATAGTATTGTTCATCGCCAACTGACAATCGCATTTTCATCAATGTCGTTCAAACCAGCCAAAGATACGTCCACGACAATCAGCCCGACAGTGGCGTTGTTGCTGTCGGACTGACGTATGCTTCTGTTCAGTATTAAGTCAACCCTCCCAGGCTCTACCTTCTCTTATGGAAAAGGGTTTGGTGCTAAGCGCCTGAGTTGCCTCCACCGGGGAATACTGACGGGGCTGCTCTGGCATTCTTTCCAGGAACGTCCTATCTGTGGAACCCAATACCACAGAGCTGCTTCCTAGCTGACTACAACATAGTCGTCTTCAAGTCCAATGTAAACAAATTCTTGTCGAGCCGTCTGCCTAAGTAATCAAATCCTTCCAATTCCACCCATCGTTTCAAATCATCTCATAGTATTGTTCATCGCCAACTGACAATCGCATTAACCCTTCAAATATAGTGGCTTTTGGCCTTGGTAAGCGGTGACTCATTCGTATTAAAAAAATGAATAACAAATAAATAAATAAATAAAAATAAATAAATTTAAAAAAAGTTTGTGCCGTAAATTTGCAAGAACTAATTTTTAGAAATGTCCATTAAATTCCTGAAAATTTCGGTTAATTATTCTGATTATTTTTTGAAGAGTTTACGATTTCATATGAAAACCTTCGCATTTAAACAAAGTTTTGTAAATAAGTATTTACGTAAGTGTGTGTTGTAGTTTTATTAAAGCTTTGTGATTATTGTATAGAAAGGTTCTAAGCTGTCATGATAGGTTAGTTAATTCAACATCAGATATAGATGTGAGAACATGGAAAATTAGTTTATTCTGTCTATGGCTACACTTTGAAGAGCATTGGTGATCAAGATCTGCTGTTTTTCTCTTTTCTGATCTGGAGTATGTGGCTTGTATCACGTATAAAATCAACCTTCTCTCCTTTCACCAACAACGCTCTGGTCATTGTTTTTTTCACCAGTTGAAACGAAACTTGAGTAAGCCCCTTGTTTTGATAAGGTCTTAAGAATGACTTTCACTCTAGATCTAAAATGGAAGACTCATATCCAAGCTGCTAAGGTTGTTAGGAAAATGGTTGGCTAATTCTTTGATAAAAAGATCTTAATTCATTTCGACAAATTTTACTTCCTATCGATTTTACCGATTGCTATATTTAATCCGGACGATATTTAATTTTGGGACAGACAATAATTCTATACGCCGGTTTTAAACCGCAGAAAATGATATGGACTTAAAAAAAAAAGGGGGGGGTTACAAAAATTGTAATACATTCAGTATTATTTATTTTTAATAAATATACTATAATAATTACATTTTTATAGACGTCGTAATGTAATGGCATCCCAAAATATAATAACATGCGTTTTTTTTCGGGTTTGCTTTTCGAGAAGGAGAAATGGTAAAGCAGCGTTACTTGACTTATTGGGAGATCTTCAGACCTTCAATTAAGAGTGTCTTTTTTTTGTTGTAAGTCGGCTGAGAAGGTTCTTTCAGATGAAATCTCAAAACAGTGAGAATTGATTGACGTCAGTTGTATTGGCTTCAGTAGTTAGATCTTCCCCTTCTCCCCCCTCTCTCTCTCTCTCTCTCTCTCTCTCTCTCTCTGGCTAAAGCACTTCTATTTTTGCCTCCTCCTCGCTTACTTCTATCGGCAGCAGCCAACCCCAGTCAAATGCATTTTCTCAGGTGTGTAGTTTTCCCACATAGACGTAGATTCGTATCTAGCCCCACGCATCGACCTTCCGTAACTTCCAACCTCCCATAGACATTTATTCTTCAGCGTGGCTCTTACACTTTGCGCGTGATTTTTTTAGTATCTCTATTTATATAGAGTTAGCTATGCTTATATATTTGTATGTACAGGACTCAGGTCTATACTAACTGATCATTATGATTTTTTTTTAATAGCTGCTATACGTAAAGGGTCGTAATGTGGACTATATTTTAATTAAGTGTTATGCAAAAAGGGTAAAAGGGGAGTGGAAGTCCTTTATTGAAATCTCAGATAATTCCGATTTTTTGTGAAATTTTAATAATATGTATGAGAAATCAATTAATAAATATTCCCCAAATTACAGCTTTTTGGGGAGTATTTTTAGGGGCCATGATATGGGCAAACCCACCTATCTTAAAATTAAGATATTTCAGGTTTGCATTATATGTAATATATAGTCATTTATTTATCATCCTCCCACAAGGTAAGATGTGACACAAAGTCGGGAAAGTGGGATTTGAAAAGCCAGCGCCCGAGAAGGTGAGCACTCTGGCTTACAAAAAATGCCTGGGCAGCCCCGTCGGCATTCCCCGGTAGGGACGCCTCAGGCAGTAAGCAATAAACTTACTCCTCCCCAAAGAGGGAAGGCAAAGCCTGGGAGGGTGGACCTCCTAGAACTGCACAGGACAGATCCATAGACAATACCAGTCTACGGGGTGCAGTATCCATCGGAACAGATACTACACTTGCATCCTGGCCAAAAAGGCCGTAGACACAAATTAAGCCAGATTCCACGAATTGAAATTATTTTCTTCTAGAATCAAAATCGCGTAATAGTTTCTAATCCAAATTGTAATAAAGATTCTAGACATAAGGTTTAGTATCATTTTATCTTGATTTTGATCTTCGTAAGGGGACATAAAAGTGGTGCAAATGAAGATTCTCTTAATTTCAATATCTTCTTAAGACCCCTTAAGCTTAAGCCTTAAAGTTTAGCCATTTTCTAGAATCAATATCATGTAATTGATTTTGATCAAAATTAGAATAAGGATTCTAGACATAAGGTTTAGTAGCGTTATTATATCGGTTTTCTATCTTCGTAAGAGGACATAAAAGTGGTGAAAAACAGGGAATTGATTTTACCAGTCATGAGACGGGTATTATTCCGGTTATTATTAAAAGCGACAGAAAAATTGAAAAAGAAGAAAGAAAAATAGTATTAAAAAAAGGAGAAGAGATCGTTGATAATTGACAAAGAAAGAAAGAAAGAAAGAAAGAACGAAAGAGAGAGAGAAAGAAAGAAAAAACGAAAGAAAAAGAGAGAGATAAAGAAAGAGAGAAAACAAAAAGAAAGAAAACAAAAAGAAAGCAAGAAAGAAAAAAGAAAACAGAAAGAAAGAACAAAAGAAAGAAAAAAGAAAACAGAAAGAAAGAAAGAAAGAACGAAAGAAAACAGAAAGAAAGAAAGAAAACAGAAAGAAAAAAAGAAAGGAAGGAAGAGAGAGAGAAAGAAAGAAAGAAAGAAAGAGAGAGAAAGAAAGAAGAAAGAAAAAAAGACACAAAGAAGGAAAGAGAGAAAGAAAAAAAGAAAGAAAGAAAGAACGAAAAAAAGAAAACAGACAGAAAGAAAGAAAGAACGAAAAAAGACAGAAAGAAAGAAAGAACGAACGAAAGAAAGAAAGAAAGAACGAAAGAAAACAGAAAGAAAAAAAGACAGAAAGAAAGAAAGAAAGAACGAAAGAAAGAAAGAAAGAACGAAAGAAAACAGAAAGAAAGAAAGAACGAATGAAAGAAAGAAAAAAGAAAGAAAAAAAAGAAAAAAGAAAGAAAACAGAAAACAGAAAGAAAGAAAGAACGAAAGAAAGAAAACAGAAAGAAAGAAAGAAAGAAAGAAAGAACGAAAGAAAGAAAGAAAGAAAGAAAGAAAGAAAAAAGAAAAAAGAAAAAAATCAAAGTCGAAAAATAATATAGAAAAAAGAAGAAAAATAAATATTTGTTAATTAAATGAAGACGAACATAACAGCGTTCGGGAATGTTACGTAAACACCCGAGAGATGACGAGGCGAATTGTGGCAGACGATAACTTCGATACGTTGCTGCGTCAGATTTGTTAGCTTTATTTTCAAGATAGCAAATAACAACAACAAAAAAACGTGCAAAACAGCGAAATCATTGTTAATAAATACATTTTCTTTTCTGGCGATCAGATCTAACGATGATTTCGTAACAAATCGTCTCCGCAGACCTCCCTCAAAAACTTCTTCCAATCGGTGTGCGTGTTCAACGCCGCATTCCTTCTGTAGATTCTTTGCTGTATCAGTTTCAGAATTTTTCCAATGTCCATTTTTGGGGAAATAAAAATGAACTGGCTTTGATCAATTGCTTCTGACTTTCATCTGGTAGGGACACCGATTAACAATAAACTAACCCTTTCTCAGAGAGAAGGTCATTCCTGGGAAGGTGGAGCTCTCTAGAACTAAACAGAACCATACCTCAGCCCGACAGCAACTTTGTATCGTAATTCTATGATTATAGACATCAATTAATGAATACTCCCCAAATTTCGGGGAATATATATATATAATGGTAATAATCCAGGTAAAAATATCCACAGTGTGGTAATCCAGAGAATTTCAACCGGGTTTATAGAAAGTGCTCAATATCAAAATAGAGCTTTATATATGATAGTTTTTATTTACACCGGCATGTACAAAATCTGCGACACTGGCATGTCGATGTTATCGATCAACAGTTATCTCAGTTTATAGTAAGTGTTGATCGATAACATCGACATGCCAGTGTCGCAGATTTTGTACATGCCTGTGTAAATAAAAACTAATTACTATTTCATGTATCCACATAAAATTTCATATGTATCAGTTTTAGGTATTTACTTCAACAGTGCTCGATACGTCAGTAGAGCTAGGTAGTAAGTTATGAAAATATATTTATGGCAATTAAGCTACACAGAGGCTCCCGCGTTTCATCGCCGGGGGGGGGGGATCTTCAGGCTAAAATCCTTTTTACCTTGAAGATTTCCCCCGGGGATGAAATGCGGGAGCCTCTGTGTAGCTTAATTGCCATAAATATATTTTCATAACTTACGCCTATATATATATATATATATATATATATATATATATATATATATATATATATATATATATATATATATATAATAAATATGTGTTATTGTTTATTTTCTATGTACGTATACGTTTCGTCCTTTTTCAATCGGGACTCATCAGCATAGAGATATGACTATTCACTACCGGTCATGCGATTCGAAACCCCGGACCTCAAGTATTTTTCAACAAATCGCTGGGCCAATTGTAAACAGCGAATAAACTATGATAATTTTAACACTTTACCGGCGGCTTTGACGTCGAGGCATTCTACTTCTATTAAGGGAAGGAATGATGCATTATAAGCAAGTGACGTCATGCTGTGTTAATACTACCAATTACAGTGCTCTACTTTCAAGGAGCGACAAATAATAAATATTTGTTATTGTTTATTATCTATGTACGTATACGTTTCGTCCCTTTTCAATCGGGACTCATCAGCATAGAGATATGTCTATTCACTACCGGTCATGCGATTCGAAACCCCGGACCTCAAGTATTTTTCAACTCCAGTCCGACGTCGCTAATCGCTAATATATATATATATATATATATATATATATATATATATATATATATATATATATATATATATATATATATATATATATATATATACACGGTTTGTTGCTAACCGCCTGAGGCTAACCACACCTGACCTTATGTCTAGCCCCCTGAAGAGGAGGTAAATAAAAATACGTTGACCTTGTGTCTAACATCCTGCTGGGGCGGTAAATAACTTTGCATTTTGGCTAAGATTATAGTGTAGTATCTGTTCCGATGAATGCTACACCCTATAGACCGGTACCGTCTTGTCCTTCGGGCCTTGATTCCGCCGGTTTGAGGTACTGTCCTGTGCAGTTCTATGAGGTCCACCCTCCCAGGCTTTACCTTCTCACCCTTCGAGAAGGGGTTAGTTTATTGCTGATCGCCTGAGGCGCTCCCACCGGGGAATGCCGACGGGGCTGCTCAGGCTATTTTTTGACGGCTGGAACGCTCTTCTTTCTCTAAGGGCGCTGGCTTTTCGAATCTCACTTTCTTGACCTTGTGTCAGATTTTCCCGCTGTGGGAGTTAGATAAATACCAGGTGTAGTATCTGTTTTGATACACTTCCTAGACTGAGTCGATTTTCTACAACACTCTGGTCTCATGGATTTTTTTTCTTTTTACAATCGAAACACTGCTTATCAAGGCTGACGGGCCACTCGAGGATAAGGGTTATTTCGTTTGACAGGTGGACGGTGAAACACCGAAGGCATTAGCAACGATGGCTGTAACTGGTCCGAAACGTGACTATTTAAGAGAAGTCTTCAATCAATCAGAATTGGTAAATATCGCATAGCCTGAGGCGGCACCCCCGGGCGGGAAATGTGAAACTACCAGACGATTTCTCGTTAACGTTGCCTACAATCATAGTCAACTGGGCCCCTTTCCCTCGGGCATCGAAATCCGGGACTTCAGGCCTCGCGCAATCAGACTAACACTTTTACCCTAACCCTAACCCTAAACCCTAACACTAACACTCACCCTAACCCCCTAACCCTACCCCCCTAACCTTAACCCTACCCCCTAACCCCCTAACCCTACCCCTAACCTTAACCCTAAGCCCTAACCCTACCCCTAAACCCTAACCCTAACCCTAACCCTAACCTCATTTTCCTTGAAGTTCGTTTCTCGCTTAGTTTAACTGTGAAGCTACTAAGACCAACACAAAATGTCAATGGTCACCGTCCTTATTAGTGTCCGGTGGACGCGAAAATTGGTCAAAAAATTGCCCACTCGTTAAATAACTGCCTTCTTGGGGTGGACTGTAATTATTGGCGGGTGACATCGTTAGGAAATCGTCTTTTAGAATCGGAAAGAATTCTCAGAGCACCTCCTCCCACGACCTTCGTTAAGAAGGCCTGTTCGGTCGAAAATGACGTCATACATTTTGGTGCGAGCGGAACATGTCGAAAAAGTCGATAATGAATTATAGCTTTTGTGAAAAGTTTTAGAAAACGTTAAAAACTGTAATAAAAAAAGAGAAAAGAAAGGAACACGATCTGATTTATGATGAAATAAAACTTATTCAATATTAATTTAAACAAAAAAAAAACAAGAATTAATTTTAAAAATAAAAGTTAAGTTGTGCGTTTTTGCTGCATTGATGTAAATAAACC
>OY744554.1:9410244-9417744 GCA_963556195.1 Sepiola atlantica | reverse complement strand
CGAGAAACGTGCACGTGAAGTCAGTTTGACGCCAAAAGACACTGACTACACGTGCACGTTTCTCTGCTATCTTTTGTAATTTTTCTTCTTTTCCCTCCAGCCTTTTTTGTTCATTTGCTTTTTTCACTTGAAGATGATTTGACGAAGAATCGAAAACGTTCGTGATACATATGGAACATAAATTTTTTTAATTTAAAAAAAATAAAATAGGTATAATTGAGCAGAAGAATTCTCTTATTTTTTAACTGTTTGTTTAAATGAAAAAATGCTGCCTCAATATACACAATATATATATATATATATATATATATATATATATATATATATATATATATGTGTGTGTGTGTGTGTGTGTGTGTGTGTGTGTGTGTACTTAAATTCAATTTAGTTTTTCTATCTCGACATTGGGTTCCTTTTTAGCGATTTTAAACATATCCATTTGGTGTTACCTTGTTGAATTTTAATTGATAGAATCTAATATGAAAATCATATACGTCTTCAAGTATTACTTAAATGTAATTTTGATAAGCGGTTTTCTGAAATATGTGTGCATATGGATAAACATTGTCAAGGGTCGTTTTTTGGAGCTGGCTTATAATATTTTAAATTTCACTTGATGTTTTGAATTTCAGAATCTACTAATTAATATATATATATATAGTAGAGAATGGTAGTTTGCTTGAAGCATTGCTGGGTATAGTAGTAGTAAGTTTTTGAAAGGCTGTGGGCAATGCAATTCCGGGTAAGATGCAAGTTGAAAGGAAAGGAACAAAAACAATAAAAATAAATCGAATACGATATAAGACTTACTATTTATTTTTCCTTTTTTTTTTTCCTTTTTTTTTTTTTTTTCTTTACATAACAGCAAGAGTGTTTTAGCTGTCCGGGTGATTAAAAATCACTATTTGATATTTCGGGAAAAGACATCCCTTTTTCAAAAATAATTAGACCAGAAGAAGAATAATATTTTATTCTTCTCCGACTGTGTAGAGAATAATACAAAACAAAATGGCTGCCAGATATAGACCGCAGCAAAAAAAAAAAAAAAAAAAAAACAGTTTCACAGGGAATATAAATTAAGTTAAGTTTTATTTTAATATTATGTTAAATATATGATTGGTGTTTAGAATATTAGTGTAATGTTGGTTAGGTGTATGGTGTTCGATAAACTGTTATTTTTGATAATATATATATATCATTTTTTTATTTTATTTATTTTTTTTTTTTTATATTTGAATATTTACTTTGTTTTATCTTCGTATTTTTAATTTGTTTATCTTTCTATCGTAATTTAAGAATTTTAATATAAATTAAAGTAATTAGTCTCATATTTTAAATATTCTAGATCTATCTACTTATCGATTTCGATTATCATCTATTAAAGAAGTGTTATTAATTACTAATTGTGAGTTTCGTCAAATTAGATTAACGAATTAACTTATTAACTTGATATATTTATTATAAGATAAAGGGGAGTAACTCCCCTTTATCTTATAATAAATATATCAAGTTAATAAGTTAATTCGTTAATCTAATTTGACGAAACTCACAATTAGTAATTAATAACACTTCTTTAATAGATGATAATCGAAATCGATAAGTAGATAGATCTAGAATATTTAAAATATGAGACTAATTACTTTAATTTATATTAAAATTCTTAAATTACGATAGAAAGATAAACAAATTAAAAATACGAAGATAAAACAAAGTAAATATTCAAATATAAAAAAAAAAATAAATAAAATAAAAAAATGATATATATATTATTATCAAAAATAACAGTTTATCGAACACCATACACCTAACCAACATTACACTAATATTCTAAACACCAATCATATATTATAACATAATATTAAAATAAAACTTAACTTAATTTATATTCCCTGTGAAACTGTTTTTTTTTTGTTTTTTTTGCTGCGGTCTATATCTGGCAGCCATTTTGTTTTGTATTATTCTCTACACAGTCGGAGAAGAATAAAATATTATTCTTCTTCTGGTCTAATTATTTTTGAAAAAGGATGTCTTTTCCCGAAATATCAAATAGTGATTTTTAATCACCCGGACAGCTAAAACACTCTTGCTGTTATGTAAGAAAAAAAAAAAAAAAAAAGGAAAAAAAGAAAAAAAAAAAGGAAAAATAAATAGTAAGTCTTATATCGTATTCGATTTATTTTTATTGTTTTTGTTCCTTTCCTTTCAACTTGCATCTTACCCGGAATTGCATTGCCCACAGCCTTTCAAAAACTTACTAATATATATATATATATATATATATATATATATATATATATATATATATATATATATATATATAGCATTCTTTCCAAATATGTTCTAGGGTTAAGATCGGATTCTAACTCTACCTGATGAGATCTCAGTTTGTAATAGCTGTTGATCGATAACATCGACATGCCAGTGTCGCAGATTTTGTACATGTCTGTGTAAATAAAAAAATCATATATAAAAGCTCTATTTGATATTGAGCACTTTTTATAAACCCGGTTAAAATTCTTTGGATTACTACCCTGTGGATGTTTTACCTGGATTATATATATAAGATAATATATATATATATATGTGTGTGTGTGTGTGTGTGTGTGTGTGTGTGTGTGTGTGTGTGTTACAAAAGATTATAGCAACATCGGTACTGTCTGATTTTCTATAATACAAATATAAATATTGCGGGCTTATTTTTTATTTTCCTTAATAATTGAGCACTTTGATGAGGTTCTCTTCCACTAACCTCATACACACACACATATATATATAATAAATATTTAAATTCCAATGACCAAAATTCAGTATTTTCTCATATCATTTCATTTTTGCAATGTCAGAATTGGCAATGGTCTTGCTTCACAACGTGCAATATGCTAGTTAAACTCAATTACACGCTGCTCTTCAGAAACCACAATGAAAGGCATATATAAAGATGTTATATCGTGCATAAAGTTCATGAGAAATAAACAGAAGCAGACAACGCTCACGCGTGTACCCTCCCACCTGATACTAGGAAGACAGAATTCCAATCAAGCCGCCATTTTGAATCTAGCGCACCATATATATATAAATATATTTATATGATTTGTTTGCTTTTTAATTTGTGTTTACTTGATTTTATATTGTTTCTATTTTTTTTTGTCTTTCGCAGGCCCTCCCTCCCTCTGGGCAAGTGAATCGGACAGCCAACACAGCGATAACTACCCCTCCGAATAATTGGGAACCTCGTGCTCATACCTTGTTTGTTTCCTCGTTGTCGCCACCATTCTACCCTTCTTCGCCGTCGCCGGCGTTGTCACCGACAGGGACGGCGGAGGTGACCACCACCCCCATGGCGGTTACACACTGTTCCTAACAAGAACAGCCAGCAACAACAGTTTGTTTCTTAATTTAAAGAAGAAGAAGAAGAAAAAAAGAATGAGAAAAATAGAAGGAACAGATATCAACAATAATAAACAAAGGCGCTTTCATAAAATACAGACGTACATATATATATATATATATATATATATATATATATATATATATATATATATATATATATATAAGTAAAAAGAACTTGAATTTGGGAAAAACAATTTGAATAAAAACGTGCAATTTGGACGGTTCTAATAAAACGCAACAACAAAAACAACAAAAAAGACAGAAAAAAACGGTTTAAACCGACGTCGAGCATAAGAATGACTTGGTTTTAAAGATATCGTCGGTAAAAACAAAGATGGCGTCGATAAAAAAACAAAAACAAAGATGGCGTCGATAAAAAAAAAAACAAATATGGCGTCGGTTAAAAAAAATATGGCTGATTACACAGACATGAAACGACCTTGAAAATAAAAGAACCCACAAAATAACAACAACAAAAAAACAACTGTATCACAAATAAAATAAAAATTGAAAGTTTGTCAACCTGATATGGAAATGTAAGGTAACCGTTAAAAGACTTTGACAAATTCGAGATGAAAATTATTTATGAGAATATTTAATTGAATAAGACTGACAATGTGTTTCGAGTTTTTCTGTTGACAATTCGTTAAAAAAATAAGCCTGTGTGTATACATACACACGTACACATGCACACACGCATGCATATATATATATATGTATATATATATATATATATATATATATATATATATATACATATATATATATATCCTTCAAATCATATTCAAAATAAAGAGTTAACATATTGTTATCTAAGCTTACAGCTGTTTCAAGACGATGTTTATTTGTAATTATACAAAATAACATCGCCAGAGCAGAATCCGAGAAAAGGGCATTATGAAACATAATTATGCCGGAGAACACATTTTCAAAACCATTTTCTAATCGATTATATATATATATATATATATATATATATATATATATATATATATATATATATATATATATATATATATATATATATATATATTCTAATTGATATATATATATATATTCTAATTGATATATATATATATATTCTAATTGATATATATATATATATTCTAATTGATATATATATATATATTCTAATTGATATATATATATATATATATTCTAATTGATATATATATATATATATTCTAATTGATATATATATATATATTCTAATTGATATATATATATATATATATATTCTAATTGATATATATATATATAAATAAATATATATATATTCTCATTGATATATATATATATATTCTAATTGATATATATTTATATATATATATATACATATTTATACATATATTTATATATAGGATCAAAATAAACCAAAGTGAAAACTTTTAGTAGATGGAACCTATTGTGAAAAGGATTAGCTCAATATACGAGATAGAGAAATAGTAGAGATAGAAGAAAAAAGAGTGATAAATATGCGACGATTGTCCAAATTTATTTCAAATTTCAATTGTTCAATGCAAGGTTGTCAGTAATAAACTAGTGTTTATTTTTCTTTCCTTAAGCCAAGGCTTTTGAAAGATCGAAATCTTATCATCAGAGGAGAAATACAGATGGATAAGTTGGCTTTCGAAAAAACCAAAGTTCAAATATTTGAAAAATATGAGAATTATTATTAAAAATTATTAAAATAATTTTTTGTCAAAAAACGTACTGAATGAAAAGAAAATTTCGTGAAAAAGATATACAATTGTCCGGGTGGTAAGTTTCCGTTGAAACTTTTTCAACGGAAACTTACCAACAATTGAAATTTGAAATAAATTTGGACAATCGTCGCATATTTATCACTCTTTTTTCTTCTATCTCTATATTTATATATATATATATTTAAATATATTTATATATATATTTATATATATATACATATATATATACATTTATATATATATCTAAATATATTTATATATATATTTATATATATATATTTAAATATATTTATATATATATATATATTTATGTGTATATATATTTTCTTATACATATACATACATATATATATATTTAAATATATTTTATATATATATATATATATATATATTTATGTGTATATATATTTTCTTATATATATACATACATACATATATACATATATATATATATATTTAAATATATTTATATATATATATATTTATGTGTATATATATTTTCTTATATATATATACATACATATATACATACATATATATATATATATATATATATATATAAGTATAATAGTCCAGGTAATGTATTTATTCTACAGAGAATTTCAACCGGGTTTATATAATAGTGCTCAATAATAGATAGAGCTATTTATATTAAAAGTTTTATTTATACAGAATAACTACAGATCGAAACATCGTCATATCAGTGTCGCGTTTGTACATGTCTGTATAAATTAAAAATATCAATATATATATATATATATATATATGATTCTTTGTTTCGTTTTATAAAAGGGAATCTAGAGGTATCGATTATTTAGTAATATGTATTTATTCTTTTATAATTATAAAGAAATTCAGATCAACATGGTACCTTAGGTTTCAAGCTAGTAGAGCGGCCCCAGGCGAAAAATCCTGCGTTTTCTTGAGTTTTAATTATAAACTTCTCCCTGACTTCCGACGGCCATATTTTGATCAAAATATATATGCCATTCTCAACGGACAATGTCCAACATGCAATGAAGAAAACTCAAGCTTAATATTAGAATTCAACAGTTTAAAATAGCATTTAAATCGGGTTTTAAAAGTAAAAAGTTCCAAAAACGTATTTTTTACGCACGTTTCGATAAAAACCTTTATTAAATGGATCAGCAGACGACATCGGGTAGTTTTTTTCAGATGCTCTTAAAACGACAGATAAAAATTCCCTCTCATCAGAAAAAAAAAAGCTGGATTATTTTGAAGAACATGTTATTGAATAAGTTTTTCTTTTGACCATTCTTTCCAGCGTTTTAGCGAATAAGCCAGTGTGTATATGTAAGCCACACGCAGACACCCATATATAAATAGTTCATATTTTGTTATGCAAGTTTACAGCTGTTTCCGTATGATGTTTATGTTTTGTTATACAAAGTAACACAAAATTATTAGCAAAAGCGTCCTTCGTTAGAACAACATCGAGAAATTATTTTAAAAACTATTTTCCAATTGAGTATTTATATATATATATATATATATCTATATATATATATATATATATATATATATATATAATAATACGATATAATATATATATATATATATAATAATATGATATAATATATATATATATATATATATATATATATATATATATATATATATATATATATATATATGAGGCTAAGATTCTAATTCGGACTATTGAAAGGATCTACCAAAGGATATCTGTTGTCTCTTATATTCAACAATACTTGCCTGCCAGAGAAGATGCTGCCTATATATATATATATATATATATATATATATATATATATATATATATATATATATATATATATATATATATATATATATATACATATATATATATGGAGAATGAAAAACGAGAAAACCAAGAGATATTTTTTAAAGACGAAACGTTGATGAATATATATTCATCAACGTTTCGTCTTTATTGTAAGACTTCCTCAGGAAAGTAGGAGCTGTGGTTACTGTGAGCGCTGGAGGAGAGTCCAGGCAGCGAGAAGTCAGTAGTAGCGAAGAATGAAATGAATATATATATATATATATATATATATATATATATATATATATATATATATATATATCATTTCATTCTTCGCCGCCACTGACTTCTCACAGCCTGGACTCTCCTCCAGCGCTCACAGTAGCCACATCTACTACTTTCCTTTATCTCTCCATCATATCTACCCAAAATTTCGATGTACTTGCATTTTACTTCAAATTATCATCCTGGGGAAGTCTTACAATAAAGACGAACCTTTGATGAATATATAAAAAAATATATCTTGGTTTTTCCTTTTTCATTTCCCATTACGTCGGATTACTATCATCCTTCTTTTCTCATATATATATATATATATATATATATATATATATATATATATATATATATATATATATA
>OY744554.1:9357744-9402744 GCA_963556195.1 Sepiola atlantica | reverse complement strand
ACTGACCCTTCCGAGATTTCTTGAAATAAACTAAACAAATTTTAGCCGAAAAACACTTCTTAAAACTTACAAAAACTAAAGTATTGTTTTTTACACTGTTTTGAGTTTTTTAAGCAAAAATAATGTTTTCTAAATGAGGGTACGTTCCTTAGGGCTAATACGGCTCATGCTTGCTTCGGAAGGGGTCCTTTACTTATTCTAAAAAAAAAAATTTTTTAAATAAATAAATAAAAAAGTTATGAATTTTTAAAAATAGGACCCTTATTTTTGCCCACCCTGTATATATATAATGGGATGCTAAATTCCAATGTACATTTCTTGATCATTTTTCAAAAAGACTATATAACTGTACGGGCCGTTTCGTACACTCATGAACAACCATACATATATACATCTCGGACTGTTTCCAAGATCCAAAGATTGAGTCCGGAAACATCAGGAAACCCATAAGACAAAAAAAAAACAGCCGTTTTGGGGCTCGGTCTTTGGACTTCTGAAGAGCTACACATGTGAAAAAATGTATATAGCTATAGTTTGGTTGTTCATGTGTGTACGAAACGGGCCGTAAAGTTATACGGATTGTTTTTTGATGAAAACGAATAAAGAAATGGTCATTAAAATTTGGCAACACATTGGTTATTTATATATGCTGTATTGTTAAAAATTCACATTAGTCAAGCTTTTACTTTGAACGTTTGACTATTAATATATATATATATATGGGTAAAATCTATCATTACTAAAATAACTACGAAACCAATCTGAGAGGACTCATCCGAATCTTATGTACAAATGTAATACTGATTATCGTGATAATCACAATAAATGTAAAATATATATACAGTGACAAAAACAAAATGGAGGATTAAAGAAATATATATTAAAACAACTATGTTTGTTTTCTGTTATTCTTTTACGATTCATCTTTTATGATAATTTTTTTTTTGCTTTTTCTTTCTTATTTGTTGAATATTTGTTTGTTTTTTCATCGTTTTTTTTCTTGTTAAATATGATGTTCTATTGCCGAGTGTCTTTTTGTCTTTTTTCGTTGTAATATGTGCAATTCCGTGTTTTAATGTATCTATATTTGAACAATAACTTTCATGTATAATATCGCAGAAGTTGATGTAATAACTGTCCCGTTTCATTCAATATTGCCACTACAAAAGAAATTGCTATTTTTATAATAAAAATCGGACGCCTGTAACGAAAACTACGTCACAATTTTCTAGATTATTGCATCACATTCTCTTATATTTCGCAATAGTTTTATTTGATATCTCAAAGAGAACTCTATTCCTTAAATACTTCAATGGAACGCTGCCAATAAAGTTAATGTGAAGGGTTAGGGTTAAGGGTAGGGTTAAGGTTCTTATAATTGGTCCCCCGATTTTATAAATCGGGGGAGATATGTTTTGAGGTATGTCCGTCCGTCCGTCCGGAATTTTCTCCGCAACCATCCATTGAATTTCTCTGAAATTTTGCATGAAGTTGTAACTTTGGTCAGGTTAGAAAGTGGCATTCTCCGATTTTTGAAAAAAAAATCTGGTTAGCCCCCCAGGGGGTCCAAAGGCCCCGAAATGACAAAAAATGACATTTTTTGCCCCATAACTTTTCATCCATCCATTCAATCTCTCTTAAACTTAGCCAAAATGTGGAGGCAATTGTTCCTAATAGAAAATAAGTATCGTTGACCTTGGAAAAAATCTAGTTCGCGCCCCCAGGGGGTCAAAAGCCTCCAAAATGGCAAAAACTGATCCTTTTCTCCCTTAACGTTTGATCCATCCATTCAATTTTTCTGAAACTTGTCAAAATGTAGAGGCAATTGTTCTGGATATAAAATGAGCATTCTTGACCTCAGAAAAATTCTGGTTCGCGCCCCCAGGGGGTCAAAAAGGGGTCAAAAATGCCCCAAATTGCCCAAATTTATTGCATTTTACACTCGCCACATTGAGTAACATACAGAGGGGGACCACGCACGCGCGGCTTGTTATTAACCGAAGAATCAAAGAATAAAGAAAGTTAAACGAATCGTTTTGAAATAAATTTTCGCGTCAATTTATGAATAAATCAGATCACACCAAGTTTTGAAGTGAAATATTTCCAAACTTTCTAAACTTTTTTTAAGTTTAGATGAAATCACTTAAAGTGTTTCTGAATTCCCTAAAAAAGCGTTTTCTGTCCATTTTTTTAATGGAAATCGCTCCAGACAAGGCATGAAGCCACTTGATGTAAAAAGCTTTAAAAATACTACTACAAGGTCAAAAAAAAACTAGCCAACGATAAGTGTTGGATAGATTCCGACCCAGAAAACAGCAATACTTCCCCCTTTGTCAGAAACACTACTTATGGCATGTGAGGACTAAAGGACAAAATCAGTGAAGCGAGAGCTACGAGGCTGCCGAAAGTACACCGAAGTTAGTCACTTTCTACTCTCCTTAAATATATATACATTTACAAAATAAGTAGAAAATTCAACCGGTAATCGTCGACGAGAATGCGACACTTTTTTTTACTTACCTACTTCACTCGAGAATGAGGGTTAATGAGTTAGAATGATTGTCAGTTGAAAGATGAATAATATTATGAGAGGATTGGGTACAATTTATGGAATGAATTTCACTTATTAAGGCCAAGAGCTACTCGAGAATGAAGGTTAATGAGATAAAATGATTGTCAGTTGAAAGATGAAGAATATTCTGAGAAGATTGGGTACAATTTATGGAATGAATTTCACTTATTAAGGCCAAGAGCTACTCGAGAATGAAGGTTAATGAGATAGAATGATTGTCAGTTGAAAGATGAATAATATTATGAGAGGATTGGGAATGATTCATGGAATGAATTTCACTTATTAAGGCCAAGAACTACTCGAGAATGAAGGTTAATGAGATAAAATGATTGTCAGTTGAAAGATGAATAATATTATGAGAGGATTGGGAATGATTCATGGAATGAATTTCACTTATTAAGGCCAAGAGCTACTCGAGAATGAAGGTTAATGAGATAGAATGATTGTCAGTTGAAAGATGAATAATATTATGAGAGGATTGGGAATGATTCATGGAATGAATTTCACTTATTAAGGCCAAGAGCTACTCGAGAATGAAGGTTAATGAGATAAAATGATTGTCAGTTGAAAGATGAATAATATTATGAGAGGATTGGGTACAATTTATGGAATGAATTTCACTTATTAAGGCCAAGAGCTACTCGAGAATGAAGGTTAATGAGTTAGAATGATTGTCAGTTGAAAGATGAATAATATTATGAGAGGATTGGGTACAATTTATGGAATGAATTTCACTTATTAAGGCCAAGAGCTACTCGAGAATGAAGGTTAATGAGTTAGAATGATTGTCAGTTGAAAGATGAATAATATTATGAGAGGATTGGGTACAATTTATGGAATGAATTTCACTTATTAAGGCCAAGAGCTACTCGAGAATGAAGGTTAATGAGATAAAATGATTGTCAGTTGAAAGATGAAGAATATTCTGAGAAGATTGGGTACAATTTATGGAATGAATTTCACTTATTAAGGCCAAGAGCTACTCGAGAATGAAGGTTAATGAGATAGAATGATTGTCAGTTGAAAGATGAATAATATTATGAGAGGATTGGGAATGATTCATGGAATGAATTTCACTTATTAAGGCCAAGAACTACTCGAGAATGAAGGTTAATGAGATAAAATGATTGTCAGTTGAAAGATGAATAATATTATGAGAGGATTGGGAATGATTCATGGAATGAATTTCACTTATTAAGGCCAAGAGCTACTCGAGAATGAAGGTTAATGAGATAGAATGATTGTCAGTTGAAAGATGAATAATATTATGAGAGGATTGGGAATGATTCATGGAATGAATTTCACTTATTAAGGCCAAGAGCTACTCGAGAATGAAGGTTAATGAGATAAAATGATTGTCAGTTGAAAGATGAATAATATTATGAGAGGATTGGGTACAATTTATGGAATGAATTTCACTTATTAAGGCCAAGAGCTACTCGAGAATGAAGGTTAATGAGATAAAATGATTGTCAGTTGAAAGATGAATAATATTATGAGAGGATTGGGTACAATTTATGGAATGAATTTCACTTATTAAGGCCAAGAACTACTCGAGAATGAAGGTTAATGAGATAAAATGATTGTCAGTTGAAAGATGAATAATATTATGAGAGGATTGGGAATGATTCATGGAATGAATTTCACTTATTAAGGCCAAGAGCTACTCGAGAATGAAGGTTAATGAGATAAAATGATTGTCAGTTGAAAGATGAAGAATATTCTGAGAAGATTGGGTACAATTTATGGAATGAATTTCACTTATTAAGGCCAAGAGCTACTCGAGAATGAAGGTTAATGAGATAGAATGATTGTCAGTTGAAAGATGAATAATATTATGAGAGGATTGGGAATGATTCATGGAATGAATTTCACTTATTAAGGCCAAGAACTACTCGAGAATGAAGGTTAATGAGATAAAATGATTGTCAGTTGAAAGATGAATAATATTATGAGAGGATTGGGTACAATTTATGGAATGAATTTCACTTATTAAGGCCAAGAACTACTCGAGAATGAAGGTTAATGAGATAAAATGATTGTCAGTTGAAAGATGAATAATATTATGAGAGGATTGAGTACAATTTCTGGAATGAATTTCACTTATTAAGGCCAAGAGCTACTCGAGAATGAAGGTTAATGAGTTAGAATGATTGTCAGTTGAAAGATGAATAATATTATGAGAGGATTGGGTACAATTTATGGAATGAATTTCACTTATTAAGGCCAAGAGCTACTCGAGAATGAAGGTTAATGAGATAAAATGATTGTCAGTTGAAAGATGAAGAATATTCTGAGAAGATTGGGTACAATTTATGGAATGAATTTCACTTATTAAGGCCAAGAGCTACTCGAGAATGAAGGTTAATGAGATAGAATGATTGTCAGTTGAAAGATGAATAATATTATGAGAGGATTGGGAATGATTCATGGAATGAATTTCACTTATTAAGGCCAAGAGCTACTCGAGAATGAAGGTTAATGAGATAAAATGATTGTCAGTTGAAAGATGAAGAATATTCTGAGAGGATTGGGTACAATTTATGGAATGAATTTCACTTATTAAGGCCAAGAGCTACTCGAGAATGAAGGTTAATGAGATAGAATGATTGTCAGTTGAAAGATGAATAATATTATGAGAGGATTGGGAATGATTCATGGAATGAATTTCACTTATTAAGGCCAAGAGCTACTCGAGAATGAAGGTTAATGAGATAAAATGATTGTCAGTTGAAAGATGAAGAATATTCTGAGAAGATTGGGTACAATTTATGGAATGAATTTCACTTATTAAGGCCAAGAGCTACTCGAGAATGAAGGTTAATGAGATAGAATGATTGTCAGTTGAAAGATGAATAATATTATGAGAGGATTGGGTACAATTTATGGAATGAATTTCACTTATTAAGGCCAAGAGCTACTCGAGAATGAAGGTTAATGAGATAGAATGATTGTCAGTTGAAAGATGAATAATATTATGAGAGGATTGGGTACAATTTATAGAAATGAATTTCACTTATTAAGGCCAAGAGCTACTCGAGAATGAAGGTTAATGAGATAAAATGATTGTCAGTTGAAAGATGAATAATATTATGAGAGGATTGGGAATGATTCATGGAATGAATTTCACTTATTAAGGCCAAGAGCTACTCGAGAATGAAGGTTAATGAGATAGAATGATTGTCAGTTGAAAGATGAATAATATTATGAGAGGATTGGGAATGATTCATGGAATGAATTTCACTTATTAAGGCCAAGAGCTACTCGAGAATGAAGGTTAATGAGATAGAATGATTGTCAGTTGAAAGATGAATAATATTATGAGAGGATTGGGAATGATTCATGGAATGAATTTCACTTATTAAGGCCAAGAGCTACTCGAGAATGAAGGTTAATGAGATAGAATGATTGTCAGTTGAAAGATGAATAATATTATGAGAGGATTGGGTACAATTTATGGAATGAATTTCACTTATTAAGGCCAAGAGCTACTCGAGAATGAAGGTTAATGAGATAGAATGATTGTCAGTTGAAAGATGAATAATATTATGAGAGGATTGGGAATGATTCATGGAATGAATTTCACTTATTAAGGCCAAGAGCTACTCGAGAATGAAGGTTAATGAGATAAAATGATTGTCAGTTGAAAGATGAATAATATTATGAGAGGATTGGGTACAATTTATGGAATGAATTTCACTTATTAAGGCCAAGAGCTACTCGAGAATGAAAGTTAATGAGATAAAATGATTGTCAGTTGAAAGATGAATAATATTATGAGAGGATTGGGTACAATTTATGGAATGAATTTCACTTATTAATACCAAGAACTACTCGAGAATGAAGGTTAATGAAATAAAATGATTGTCAGTTGAAAGATGAATAATATTATGAGAGGATTGGGAATGATTCATGGAATGAATTTCACTTATTAAGGCCAAGAGCTACTCGAGAATGAAGGTTAATGAGATAAAATGATTGTCAGTTGAAAGATGAAGAATATTCTGAGAAGATTGGGTACAATTTATGGAATGAATTTCACTTATTAAGGCCAAGAGCTACTCGAGAATGAAGGTTAATGAGATAGAATGATTGTCAGTTGAAAGATGAATAATATTATGAGAGGATTGGGAATGATTCATGGAATGAATTTCACTTATTAAGGCCAAGAACTACTCGAGAATGAAGGTTAATGAGATAAAATGATTGTCAGTTGAAAGATGAATAATATTATGAGAGGATTGGGTACAATTTATGGAATGAATTTCACTTATTAAGGCCAAGAACTACTCGAGAATGAAGGTTAATGAGATAAAATGATTGTCAGTTGAAAGATGAATAATATTATGAGAGGATTGAGTACAATTTCTGGAATGAATTTCACTTATTAAGGCCAAGAGCTACTCGAGAATGAAGGTTAATGAGTTAGAATGATTGTCAGTTGAAAGATGAATAATATTATGAGAGGATTGGGTACAATTTATGGAATGAATTTCACTTATTAAGGCCAAGAGCTACTCGAGAATGAAGGTTAATGAGATAAAATGATTGTCAGTTGAAAGATGAAGAATATTCTGAGAAGATTGGGTACAATTTATGGAATGAATTTCACTTATTAAGGCCAAGAGCTACTCGAGAATGAAGGTTAATGAGATAGAATGATTGTCAGTTGAAAGATGAATAATATTATGAGAGGATTGGGAATGATTCATGGAATGAATTTCACTTATTAAGGCCAAGAGCTACTCGAGAATGAAGGTTAATGAGATAAAATGATTGTCAGTTGAAAGATGAAGAATATTCTGAGAGGATTGGGTACAATTTATGGAATGAATTTCACTTATTAAGGCCAAGAGCTACTCGAGAATGAAGGTTAATGAGATAGAATGATTGTCAGTTGAAAGATGAATAATATTATGAGAGGATTGGGAATGATTCATGGAATGAATTTCACTTATTAAGGCCAAGAGCTACTCGAGAATGAAGGTTAATGAGATAAAATGATTGTCAGTTGAAAGATGAAGAATATTCTGAGAAGATTGGGTACAATTTATGGAATGAATTTCACTTATTAAGGCCAAGAGCTACTCGAGAATGAAGGTTAATGAGATAGAATGATTGTCAGTTGAAAGATGAATAATATTATGAGAGGATTGGGTACAATTTATGGAATGAATTTCACTTATTAAGGCCAAGAGCTACTCGAGAATGAAGGTTAATGAGATAGAATGATTGTCAGTTGAAAGATGAATAATATTATGAGAGGATTGGGTACAATTTATGGAATGAATTTCACTTATTAAGGCCAAGAGCTACTCGAGAATGAAGGTTAATGAGATAAAATGATTGTCAGTTGAAAGATGAATAATATTATGAGAGGATTGGGAATGATTCATGGAATGAATTTCACTTATTAAGGCCAAGAGCTACTCGAGAATGAAGGTTAATGAGATAGAATGATTGTCAGTTGAAAGATGAATAATATTATGAGAGGATTGGGAATGATTCATGGAATGAATTTCACTTATTAAGGCCAAGAGCTACTCGAGAATGAAGGTTAATGAGATAGAATGATTGTCAGTTGAAAGATGAATAATATTATGAGAGGATTGGGAATGATTCATGGAATGAATTTCACTTATTAAGGCCAAGAGCTACTCGAGAATGAAGGTTAATGAGATAGAATGATTGTCAGTTGAAAGATGAATAATATTATGAGAGGATTGGGAATGATTCATGGAATGAATTTCACTTATTAAGGCCAAGAGCTACTCGAGAATGAAGGTTAATGAGATAGAATGATTGTCAGTTGAAAGATGAATAATATTATGAGAGGATTGGGTACAATTTATGGAATGAATTTCACTTATTAAGGCCAAGAGCTACTCGAGAATGAAGGTTAATGAGATAGAATGATTGTCAGTTGAAAGATGAATAATATTATGAGAGGATTGGGAATGATTCATGGAATGAATTTCACTTATTAAGGCCAAGAACTACTCGAGAATGAAGGTTAATGAGATAAAATGATTGTCAGTTGAAAGATGAATAATATTATGAGAGGATTGGGAATGATTCATGGAATGAATTTCACTTATTAAGGCCAAGAGCTACTCGAGAATGAAGGTTAATGAGATAGAATGATTGTCAGTTGAAAGATGAATAATATTATGAGAGGATTGGGAATGATTCATGGAATGAATTTCACTTATTAAGGCCAAGAGCTACTCGAGAATGAAGGTTAATGAGATAAAATGATTGTCAGTTGAAAGATGAATAATATTATGAGAGGATTGGGTACAATTTATGGAATGAATTTCACTTATTAAGGCCAAGAGCTACTCGAGAATGAAGGTTAATGAGTTAGAATGATTGTCAGTTGAAAGATGAATAATATTATGAGAGGATTGGGTACAATTTATGGAATGAATTTCACTTATTAAGGCCAAGAGCTACTCGAGAATGAAGGTTAATGAGTTAGAATGATTGTCAGTTGAAAGATGAATAATATTATGAGAGGATTGGGTACAATTTATGGAATGAATTTCACTTATTAAGGCCAAGAGCTACTCGAGAATGAAGGTTAATGAGATAAAATGATTGTCAGTTGAAAGATGAAGAATATTCTGAGAAGATTGGGTACAATTTATGGAATGAATTTCACTTATTAAGGCCAAGAGCTACTCGAGAATGAAGGTTAATGAGATAGAATGATTGTCAGTTGAAAGATGAATAATATTATGAGAGGATTGGGAATGATTCATGGAATGAATTTCACTTATTAAGGCCAAGAACTACTCGAGAATGAAGGTTAATGAGATAAAATGATTGTCAGTTGAAAGATGAATAATATTATGAGAGGATTGGGAATGATTCATGGAATGAATTTCACTTATTAAGGCCAAGAGCTACTCGAGAATGAAGGTTAATGAGATAGAATGATTGTCAGTTGAAAGATGAATAATATTATGAGAGGATTGGGAATGATTCATGGAATGAATTTCACTTATTAAGGCCAAGAGCTACTCGAGAATGAAGGTTAATGAGATAAAATGATTGTCAGTTGAAAGATGAATAATATTATGAGAGGATTGGGTACAATTTATGGAATGAATTTCACTTATTAAGGCCAAGAGCTACTCGAGAATGAAGGTTAATGAGATAAAATGATTGTCAGTTGAAAGATGAATAATATTATGAGAGGATTGGGTACAATTTATGGAATGAATTTCACTTATTAAGGCCAAGAACTACTCGAGAATGAAGGTTAATGAGATAAAATGATTGTCAGTTGAAAGATGAATAATATTATGAGAGGATTGGGAATGATTCATGGAATGAATTTCACTTATTAAGGCCAAGAGCTACTCGAGAATGAAGGTTAATGAGATAAAATGATTGTCAGTTGAAAGATGAAGAATATTCTGAGAAGATTGGGTACAATTTATGGAATGAATTTCACTTATTAAGGCCAAGAGCTACTCGAGAATGAAGGTTAATGAGATAGAATGATTGTCAGTTGAAAGATGAATAATATTATGAGAGGATTGGGAATGATTCATGGAATGAATTTCACTTATTAAGGCCAAGAACTACTCGAGAATGAAGGTTAATGAGATAAAATGATTGTCAGTTGAAAGATGAATAATATTATGAGAGGATTGGGTACAATTTATGGAATGAATTTCACTTATTAAGGCCAAGAACTACTCGAGAATGAAGGTTAATGAGATAAAATGATTGTCAGTTGAAAGATGAATAATATTATGAGAGGATTGAGTACAATTTCTGGAATGAATTTCACTTATTAAGGCCAAGAGCTACTCGAGAATGAAGGTTAATGAGTTAGAATGATTGTCAGTTGAAAGATGAATAATATTATGAGAGGATTGGGTACAATTTATGGAATGAATTTCACTTATTAAGGCCAAGAGCTACTCGAGAATGAAGGTTAATGAGATAAAATGATTGTCAGTTGAAAGATGAAGAATATTCTGAGAAGATTGGGTACAATTTATGGAATGAATTTCACTTATTAAGGCCAAGAGCTACTCGAGAATGAAGGTTAATGAGATAGAATGATTGTCAGTTGAAAGATGAATAATATTATGAGAGGATTGGGAATGATTCATGGAATGAATTTCACTTATTAAGGCCAAGAGCTACTCGAGAATGAAGGTTAATGAGATAAAATGATTGTCAGTTGAAAGATGAAGAATATTCTGAGAGGATTGGGTACAATTTATGGAATGAATTTCACTTATTAAGGCCAAGAGCTACTCGAGAATGAAGGTTAATGAGATAGAATGATTGTCAGTTGAAAGATGAATAATATTATGAGAGGATTGGGAATGATTCATGGAATGAATTTCACTTATTAAGGCCAAGAGCTACTCGAGAATGAAGGTTAATGAGATAAAATGATTGTCAGTTGAAAGATGAAGAATATTCTGAGAAGATTGGGTACAATTTATGGAATGAATTTCACTTATTAAGGCCAAGAGCTACTCGAGAATGAAGGTTAATGAGATAGAATGATTGTCAGTTGAAAGATGAATAATATTATGAGAGGATTGGGTACAATTTATGGAATGAATTTCACTTATTAAGGCCAAGAGCTACTCGAGAATGAAGGTTAATGAGATAGAATGATTGTCAGTTGAAAGATGAATAATATTATGAGAGGATTGGGTACAATTTATAGAAATGAATTTCACTTATTAAGGCCAAGAGCTACTCGAGAATGAAGGTTAATGAGATAAAATGATTGTCAGTTGAAAGATGAATAATATTATGAGAGGATTGGGAATGATTCATGGAATGAATTTCACTTATTAAGGCCAAGAGCTACTCGAGAATGAAGGTTAATGAGATAGAATGATTGTCAGTTGAAAGATGAATAATATTATGAGAGGATTGGGAATGATTCATGGAATGAATTTCACTTATTAAGGCCAAGAGCTACTCGAGAATGAAGGTTAATGAGATAGAATGATTGTCAGTTGAAAGATGAATAATATTATGAGAGGATTGGGAATGATTCATGGAATGAATTTCACTTATTAAGGCCAAGAGCTACTCGAGAATGAAGGTTAATGAGATAGAATGATTGTCAGTTGAAAGATGAATAATATTATGAGAGGATTGGGTACAATTTATGGAATGAATTTCACTTATTAAGGCCAAGAGCTACTCGAGAATGAAGGTTAATGAGATAGAATGATTGTCAGTTGAAAGATGAATAATATTATGAGAGGATTGGGAATGATTCATGGAATGAATTTCACTTATTAAGGCCAAGAGCTACTCGAGAATGAAGGTTAATGAGATAAAATGATTGTCAGTTGAAAGATGAATAATATTATGAGAGGATTGGGTACAATTTATGGAATGAATTTCACTTATTAAGGCCAAGAGCTACTCGAGAATGAAAGTTAATGAGATAAAATGATTGTCAGTTGAAAGATGAATAATATTATGAGAGGATTGGGTACAATTTATGGAATGAATTTCACTTATTAATACCAAGAACTACTCGAGAATGAAGGTTAATGAAATAAAATGATTGTCAGTTGAAAGATGAATAATATTATGAGAGGATTGGGAATGATTCATGGAATGAATTTCACTTATTAAGGCCAAGAGCTACTCGAGAATGAAGGTTAATGAGATAAAATGATTGTCAGTTGAAAGATGAAGAATATTCTGAGAAGATTGGGTACAATTTATGGAATGAATTTCACTTATTAAGGCCAAGAGCTACTCGAGAATGAAGGTTAATGAGATAGAATGATTGTCAGTTGAAAGATGAATAATATTATGAGAGGATTGGGAATGATTCATGGAATGAATTTCACTTATTAAGGCCAAGAACTACTCGAGAATGAAGGTTAATGAGATAAAATGATTGTCAGTTGAAAGATGAATAATATTATGAGAGGATTGGGTACAATTTATGGAATGAATTTCACTTATTAAGGCCAAGAACTACTCGAGAATGAAGGTTAATGAGATAAAATGATTGTCAGTTGAAAGATGAATAATATTATGAGAGGATTGAGTACAATTTCTGGAATGAATTTCACTTATTAAGGCCAAGAGCTACTCGAGAATGAAGGTTAATGAGTTAGAATGATTGTCAGTTGAAAGATGAATAATATTATGAGAGGATTGGGTACAATTTATGGAATGAATTTCACTTATTAAGGCCAAGAGCTACTCGAGAATGAAGGTTAATGAGATAAAATGATTGTCAGTTGAAAGATGAAGAATATTCTGAGAAGATTGGGTACAATTTATGGAATGAATTTCACTTATTAAGGCCAAGAGCTACTCGAGAATGAAGGTTAATGAGATAGAATGATTGTCAGTTGAAAGATGAATAATATTATGAGAGGATTGGGAATGATTCATGGAATGAATTTCACTTATTAAGGCCAAGAGCTACTCGAGAATGAAGGTTAATGAGATAAAATGATTGTCAGTTGAAAGATGAAGAATATTCTGAGAGGATTGGGTACAATTTATGGAATGAATTTCACTTATTAAGGCCAAGAGCTACTCGAGAATGAAGGTTAATGAGATAGAATGATTGTCAGTTGAAAGATGAATAATATTATGAGAGGATTGGGAATGATTCATGGAATGAATTTCACTTATTAAGGCCAAGAGCTACTCGAGAATGAAGGTTAATGAGATAAAATGATTGTCAGTTGAAAGATGAAGAATATTCTGAGAAGATTGGGTACAATTTATGGAATGAATTTCACTTATTAAGGCCAAGAGCTACTCGAGAATGAAGGTTAATGAGATAGAATGATTGTCAGTTGAAAGATGAATAATATTATGAGAGGATTGGGTACAATTTATGGAATGAATTTCACTTATTAAGGCCAAGAGCTACTCGAGAATGAAGGTTAATGAGATAGAATGATTGTCAGTTGAAAGATGAATAATATTATGAGAGGATTGGGTACAATTTATGGAATGAATTTCACTTATTAAGGCCAAGAGCTACTCGAGAATGAAGGTTAATGAGATAAAATGATTGTCAGTTGAAAGATGAATAATATTATGAGAGGATTGGGAATGATTCATGGAATGAATTTCACTTATTAAGGCCAAGAGCTACTCGAGAATGAAGGTTAATGAGATAGAATGATTGTCAGTTGAAAGATGAATAATATTATGAGAGGATTGGGAATGATTCATGGAATGAATTTCACTTATTAAGGCCAAGAGCTACTCGAGAATGAAGGTTAATGAGATAGAATGATTGTCAGTTGAAAGATGAATAATATTATGAGAGGATTGGGAATGATTCATGGAATGAATTTCACTTATTAAGGCCAAGAGCTACTCGAGAATGAAGGTTAATGAGATAGAATGATTGTCAGTTGAAAGATGAATAATATTATGAGAGGATTGGGAATGATTCATGGAATGAATTTCACTTATTAAGGCCAAGAGCTACTCGAGAATGAAGGTTAATGAGATAGAATGATTGTCAGTTGAAAGATGAATAATATTATGAGAGGATTGGGTACAATTTATGGAATGAATTTCACTTATTAAGGCCAAGAGCTACTCGAGAATGAAGGTTAATGAGATAGAATGATTGTCAGTTGAAAGATGAATAATATTATGAGAGGATTGGGAATGATTCATGGAATGAATTTCACTTATTAAGGCCAAGAACTACTCGAGAATGAAGGTTAATGAGATAAAATGATTGTCAGTTGAAAGATGAATAATATTATGAGAGGATTGGGTACACTTTATGGAATGAATTTCACTTATTAAGGCCAAGAGCTACTCGAGAATGAAGGTTAATGAGATAAAATGATTGTCAGTTGAAAGATGAAGAATATTCTGAGAAGATTGGGTACAATTTATGGAATGAATTTCACTTATTAAGGCCAAGAGCTACTCGAGAATGAAGGTTAATGAGATAGAATGATTGTCAGTTGAAAGATGAATAATATTATGAGAGGATTGGGAATGATTCATGGAATGAATTTCACTTATTAAGGCCAAGAACTACTCGAGAATGAAGGTTAATGAGATAAAATGATTGTCAGTTGAAAGATGAATAATATTATGAGAGGATTGGGAATGATTCATGGAATGAATTTAACTTATTAAGGCCAAGAGCTACTCGAGAATGAAGGTTAATGAGATAGAATGATTGTCAGTTGAAAGATGAATAATATTATGAGAGGATTGGGAATGATTCATGGAATGAATTTCACTTATTAAGGCCAAGAGCTACTCGAGAATGAAGGTTAATGAGATAAAATGATTGTCAGTTGAAAGATGAATAATATTATGAGAGGATTGGGTACAATTTATGGAATGAATTTCACTTATTAAGGCCAAGAGCTACTCGAGAATGAAGGTTAATGAGATAAAATGATTGTCAGTTGAAAGATGAATAATATTATGAGAGGATTGGGTACAATTTATGGAATGAATTTCACTTATTAAGGCCAAGAACTACTCGAGAATGAAGGTTAATGAGATAAAATGATTGTCAGTTGAAAGATGAATAATATTATGAGAGGATTGGGAATGATTCATGGAATGAATTTCACTTATTAAGGCCAAGAGCTACTCGAGAATGAAGGTTAATGAGATAAAATGATTGTCAGTTGAAAGATGAAGAATATTCTGAGAAGATTGGGTACAATTTATGGAATGAATTTCACTTATTAAGGCCAAGAGCTACTCGAGAATGAAGGTTAATGAGATAGAATGATTGTCAGTTGAAAGATGAATAATATTATGAGAGGATTGGGAATGATTCATGGAATGAATTTCACTTATTAAGGCCAAGAACTACTCGAGAATGAAGGTTAATGAGATAAAATGATTGTCAGTTGAAAGATGAATAATATTATGAGAGGATTGGGTACAATTTATGGAATGAATTTCACTTATTAAGGCCAAGAACTACTCGAGAATGAAGGTTAATGAGATAAAATGATTGTCAGTTGAAAGATGAATAATATTATGAGAGGATTGAGTACAATTTCTGGAATGAATTTCACTTATTAAGGCCAAGAGCTACTCGAGAATGAAGGTTAATGAGTTAGAATGATCGTCAGTTGAAAGATGAATAATATTATGAGAGGATTGGGTACAATTTATGGAATGAATTTCACTTATTAAGGCCAAGAGCTACTCGAGAATGAAGGTTAATGAGATAAAATGATTGTCAGTTGAAAGATGAAGAATATTCTGAGAAGATTGGGTACAATTTATGGAATGAATTTCACTTATTAAGGCCAAGAGCTACTCGAGAATGAAGGTTAATGAGATAGAATGATTGTCAGTTGAAAGATGAATAATATTATGAGAGGATTGGGAATGATTCATGGAATGAATTTCACTTATTAAGGCCAAGAGCTACTCGAGAATGAAGGTTAATGAGATAGAATGATTGTCAGTTGAAAGATGAATAATATTATGAGAGGATTGGGAATGATTCATGGAATGAATTTCACTTATTAAGGCCAAGAGCTACTCGAGAATGAAGGTTAATGAGATAAAATGATTGTCAGTTGAAAGATGAAGAATATTCTGAGAAGATTGGGTACAATTTATGGAATGAATTTCACTTATTAAGGCCAAGAGCTACTCGAGAATGAAGGTTAATGAGATAGAATGATTGTCAGTTGAAAGATGAATAATATTATGAGAGGATTGGGTACAATTTATGGAATGAATTTCACTTATTAAGGCCAAGAGCTACTCGAGAATGAAGGTTAATGAGATAGAATGATTGTCAGTTGAAAGATGAATAATATTATGAGAGGATTGGGTACAATTTATGGAATGAATTTCACTTATTAAGGCCAAGAGCTACTCGAGAATGAAGGTTAATGAGATAAAATGATTGTCAGTTGAAAGATGAATAATATTATGAGAGGATTGGGAATGATTCATGGAATGAATTTCACTTATTAAGGCCAAGAGCTACTCGAGAATGAAGGTTAATGAGATAGAATGATTGTCAGTTGAAAGATGAATAATATTATGAGAGGATTGGGATTGATTCATGGAATGAATTTCACTTATTAAGGCCAAGAGCTACTCGAGAATGAAGGTTAATGAGATAGAATGATTGTCAGTTGAAAGATGAATAATATTATGAGAGGATTGGGAATGATTCATGGAATGAATTTCACTTATTAAGGCCAAGAGCTACTCGAGAATGAAGGTTAATGAGATAGAATGATTGTCAGTTGAAAGATGAATAATATTATGAGAGGATTGGGAATGATTCATGGAATGAATTTCACTTATTAAGGCCAAGAGCTACTCGAGAATGAAGGTTAATGAGATAGAATGATTGTCAGTTGAAAGATGAATAATATTATGAGAGGATTGGGAATGATTCATGGAATGAATTTCACTTATTAAGGCCAAGAGCTACTCGAGAATGAAGGTTAATGAGATAGAATGATTGTCAGTTGAAAGATGAATAATATTATGAGAGGATTGGGTACAATTTATGGAATGAATTTCACTTATTAAGGCCAAGAGCTACTCGAGAATGAAGGTTAATGAGATAGAATGATTGTCAGTTGAAAGATGAATAATATTATGAGAGGATTGGGAATGATTCATGGAATGAATTTCACTTATTAAGGCCAAGAACTACTCGAGAATGAAGGTTAATGAGATAAAATGATTGTCAGTTGAAAGATGAATAATATTATGAGAGGATTGGGTACAATTTATGGAATGAATTTCACTTATTAAGGCCAAGAGCTACTCGAGAATGAAGGTTAATGAGATAAAATGATTGTCAGTTGAAAGATGAAGAATATTCTGAGAAGATTGGGTACAATTTCTGGAATGAATTTCACTTATTAAGGCCAAGAGCTACTCGAGAATGAAGGTTAATGAGATAGAATGATTGTCAGTTGAAAGATGAATAATATTATGAGAGGATTGGGTACAATTTATGGAATGAATTTCACTTATTAAGGCCAAGAGCTACTCGAGAATGAAGGTTAATGAGATAGAATGATTGTCAGTTGAAAGATGAATAATATTATGAGAGGATTGGGTACAATTTATGGAATGAATTTCACTTATTAAGGCCAAGAGCTACTCGAGAATGAAGGTTAATGAGATAGAATGATTGTCAGTTGAAAGATGAATAATATTATGAGAGGATTGGGTACAATTTATGGAATGAATTTCACTTATTAAGGCCAAGAGCTACTCGAGAATGAAGGTTAATGAGATAGAATGATTGTCAGTTGAAAGATGAATAATATTATGAGAGGATTGAGTACAATTTCTGGAATGAATTTCACTTATTAAGGCCAAGAGCTACTCGAGAATGAAGGTTAATGAGATAAAATGATTGTCAGTTGAAAGATGAATAATATTATGAGAGGATTGGGTACAATTTATGGAATGAATTTCACTTATTAAGGCCAAGAGCTACTCGAGAATGAAGGTTAATGAGATAGAATGATTGTCAGTTGAAAGATGAATAATATTATGAGAGGATTGGGTACAATTTCTGGAATGAATTTCACTTATTAAGGCCAAGAGCTACTCGAGAATGAAGGTTAATGAGATAGAATGATTGTCAGTTGAAAGATGAATAATATTATGAGAGGATTGGGTACAATTTCTGGAATGAATTTCACTTATTAAGGCCAAGAGCTACTCGAGAATGAAGGTTAATGAGATAGAATGATTGTCAGTTGAAAGATGAATAATATTATGAGAGGATTGGGTACAATTTATGGAATGAATTTCACTTATTAAGGCCAAGAGCTACTCGAGAATGAAGGTTAATGAGATAGAATGATTGTCAGTTGAAAGATGAATAATATTATGAGAGGATTGGGTACAATTTCTGGAATGAATTTCACTTATTAAGGCCAAGAGCTACTCGAGAATGAAGGTTAATGAGATAGAATGATTGTCAGTTGAAAGATGAATAATATTATGAGAGGATTGGGTACAATTTCTGGAATGAATTTCACTTATTAAGGCCAAGAGCTACTCGAGAATGAAGGTTAATGAGATAGAATGATTGTCAGTTGAAAGATGAATAATATTATGAGAGGATTGGGTACAATTTATGGAATGAATTTCACTTATTAAGGCCAAGAGCTACTCGAGAATGAAGGTTAATGAGATAAAATGATTGTCAGTTGAAAGATGAATAATATTATGAGAGGATTGGGTACAATTTATGGAATGAATTTCACTTATTAAGGCCAAGAGCTACTCGAGAATGAAGGTTAATGAGATAGAATGATTGTCAGTTGAAAGATGAATAATATTATGAGAGGATTGGGTACAATTTATGGAATGAATTTCACTTATTAAGGCCAAGAGCTACTCGAGAATGAAGGTTAATGAGATAAAATGATTGTCAGTTGAAAGATGAATAATATTATGAGAGGATTGGGAATGATTCATGGAATGAATTTCACTTATTAAGGCCAAGAGCTACTCGAGAATGAAGGTTAATGAGATAGAATGATTGTCAGTTGAAAGATGAATAATATTATGAGAGGATTGGGTACAATTTATGGAATGAATTTCACTTATTAAGGCCAAGAGCTACTCGAGAATGAAGGTTAATGAGATAAAATGATTGTCAGTTGAAAGATGAAGAATATTCTGAGAAGATTGGGTACAATTTATGGAATGAATTTCACTTATTAAGGCCAAGAGCTACTCGAGAATGAAGGTTAATGAGATAGAATGATTGTCAGTTGAAAGATGAATAATATTATGAGAGGATTGGGAATGATTCATGGAATGAATTTCACTTATTAAGGCCAAGAACTACTCGAGAATGAAGGTTAATGAGATAGAATGATTGTCAGTTGAAAGATGAATAATATTATGAGAGGATTGGGAATGATTCATGGAATGAATTTCACTTATTAAGGCCAAGAGCTACTCGAGAATGAAGGTTAATGAGATAGAATGATTGTCAGTTGAAAGATGAATAATATTATGAGAGGATTGGGTACAATTTATGGAATGAATTTCACTTATTAAGGCCAAGAGCTACTCGAGAATGAAGGTTAATGAGATAGAATGATTGTCAGTTGAAAGATGAATAATATTATGAGAGGATTGGGTACAATTTATGGAATGAATTTCACTTATTAAGGCCAAGAGCTACTCGAGAATGAAGGTTAATGAGATAAAATGATTGTCAGTTGAAAGATGAATAATATTATGAGAGGATTGGGTACAATTTATGGAATGAATTTCACTTATTAAGGCCAAGAGCTACTCGAGAATGAAGGTTAATGAGATAGAATGATTGTCAGTTGAAAGATGAATAATATTATGAGAGGATTGGGAATGATTCATGGAATGAATTTCACTTATTAAGGCCAAGAGCTACTCGAGAATGAAGGTTAATGAGATAGAATGATTGTCAGTTCAAAGATGAATAATATTATGAGAGGATTGGGTACAATTTATGGAATGAATTTCACTTATTAAGGCCAAGAGCTACTCGAGAATGAAGGTTAATGAGATAGAATGATTGTCAGTTGAAAGATGAATAATATTATGAGAGGATTGGGTACAATTTATGGAATGAATTTCACTTATTAAGGCCAAGAGCTACTCGAGAATGAAGGTTAATGAGATAAAATGATTGTCAGTTGAAAGATGAATAATATTATGAGAGGATTGGGTACAATTTATGGAATGAATTTCACTTATTAAGGCCAAGAGCTACTCGAGAATGAAGGTTAATGAGATAGAATGATTGTCAGTTGAAAGATGAATAATATTATGAGAGGATTGGGTACAATTTATGGAATGAATTTCACTTATTAAGGCCAAGAGCTACTCGAGAATGAAGGTTAATGAGATAGAATGATTGTCAGTTGAAAGATGAATAATATTATGAGAGGATTGGGTACAATTTATGGAATGAATTTCACTTATTAAGGCCAAGAGCTACTCGAGAATGAAGGTTAATGAGATAGAATGATTGTCAGTTGAAAGATGAATAATATTATGAGAGGATTGGGTACAATTTATGGAATGAATTTCACTTATTAAGGCCAAGAGCTACTCGAGAATGAAGGTTAATGAGATAAAATGATTGTCAGTTGAAAGATGAAGAATATTCTGAGAAGATTGGGTACAATTTATGGAATGAATTTCACTTATTAAGGCCAAGAGCTACTCGAGAATGAAGGTTAATGAGATAGAATGATTGTCAGTTGAAAGATGAATAATATTATGAGAGGATTGGGAATGATTCATGGAATGAATTTCACTTATTAAGGCCAAGAGCTACTCGAGAATGAAGGTTAATGAGATAGAATGATTGTCAGTTGAAAGATGAATAATATTATGAGAGGATTGGGAATGATTCATGGAATGAATTTCACTTATTAAGGCCAAGAGCTACTCGAGAATGAAGGTTAATGAGATAGAATGATTGTCAGTTGAAAGATGAATAATATTATGAGAGGATTGGGTACAATTTATGGAATGAATTTCACTTATTAAGGCCAAGAGCTACTCGAGAATGAAGGTTAATGAGATAGAATGATTGTCAGTTGAAAGATGAATAATATTATGAGAGGATTGGGAATGATTCATGGAATGAATTTCACTTATTAAGGCCAAGAACTACTCGAGAATGAAGGTTAATGAGATAAAATGATTGTCAGTTGAAAGATGAATAATATTATGAGAGGATTGGGTACAATTTATGGAATGAATTTCACTTATTAAGGCCAAGAGCTACTCGAGAATGAAGGTTAATGAGATAAAATGATTGTCAGTTGAAAGATGAAGAATATTCTGAGAAGATTGGGTACAATTTATGGAATGAATTTCACTTATTAAGGCCAAGAACTACTCGAGAATGAAGGTTAATGAGATAGAATGATTGTCAGTTGAAAGATGAATAATATTATGAGAGGATTGGGAATGATTCATGGAATGAATTTCACTTATTAAGGCCAAGAGCTACTCGAGAATGAAGGTTAATGAGATAGAATGATTGTCAGTTGAAAGATGAATAATATTATGAGAGGATTGGGAATGATTCATGGAATGAATTTCACTTATTAAGGCCAAGAGCTACTCGAGAATGAAGGTTAATGAGATAGAATGATTGTCAGTTGAAAGATGAATAATATTATGAGAGGATTGGGTACAATTTATGGAATGAATTTCACTTATTAAGGCCAAGAGCTACTCGAGAATGAAGGTTAATGAGATAGAATGATTGTCAGTTGAAAGATGAATAATATTATGAGAGGATTGGGTACAATTTATGGAATGAATTTCACTTATTAAGGCCAAGAGCTACTCGAGAATGAAGGTTAATGAGATAAAATGATTGTCAGTTGAAAGATGAAGAATATTCTGAGAAGATTGGGTACAATTTATGGAATGAATTTCACTTATTAAGGCCAAGAGCTACTCGAGAATGAAGGTTAATGAGATAGAATGATTGTCAGTTGAAAGATGAATAATATTATGAGAGGATTGGGAATGATTCATGGAATGAATTTCACTTATTAAGGCCAAGAGCTACTCGAGAATGAAGGTTAATGAGATAGAATGATTGTCAGTTGAAAGATGAATAATATTATGAGAGGATTGGGAATGATTCATGGAATGAATTTCACTTATTAAGGCCAAGAGCTACTCGAGAATGAAGGTTAATGAGATAGAATGATTGTCAGTTGAAAGATGAATAATATTATGAGAGGATTGGGTACAATTTATGGAATGAATTTCACTTATTAAGGCCAAGAGCTACTCGAGAATGAAGGTTAATGAGATAGAATGATTGTCAGTTGAAAGATGAATAATATTATGAGAGGATTGGGTACAATTTATGGAATGAATTTCACTTATTAAGGCCAAGAGCTACTCGAGAATGAAGGTTAATGAGATAAAATGATTGTCAGTTGAAAGATGAATAATATTATGAGAGGATTGGGTACAATTTATGGAATGAATTTCACTTATTAAGGCCAAGAGCTACTCGAGAATGAAGGTTAATGAGATAGAATGATTGTCAGTTGAAAGATGAATAATATTATGAGAGGATTGGGAATGATTCATGGAATGAATTTCACTTATTAAGGCCAAGAGCTACTCGAGAATGAAGGTTAATGAGATAGAATGATTGTCAGTTGAAAGATGAATAATATTATGAGAGGATTGGGAATGATTCATGGAATGAATTTCACTTATTAAGGCCAAGAGCTACTCGAGAATGAAGGTTAATGAGATAGAATGATTGTCAGTTCAAAGATGAATAATATTATGAGAGGATTGGGTACAATTTATGGAATGAATTTCACTTATTAAGGCCAAGAGCTACTCGAGAATGAAGGTTAATGAGATAGAATGATTGTCAGTTGAAAGATGAATAATATTATGAGAGGATTGGGTACAATTTATGGAATGAATTTCACTTATTAAGGCCAAGAGCTACTCGAGAATGAAGGTTAATGAGATAAAATGATTGTCAGTTGAAAGATGAATAATATTATGAGAGGATTGGGTACAATTTATGGAATGAATTTCACTTATTAAGGCCAAGAGCTACTCGAGAATGAAGGTTAATGAGATAGAATGATTGTCAGTTGAAAGATGAATAATATTATGAGAGGATTGTGTACAATTTATGGAATGAATTTCACTTATTAAGGCCAAGAGCTACTCGAGAATGAAGGTTAATGAGATAGAATGATTGTCAGTTGAAAGATGAATAATATTATGAGAGGATTGGGTACAATTTATGGAATGAATTTCACTTATTAAGGCCAAGAGCTACTCGAGAATGAAGGTTAATGAGATAGAATGATTGTCAGTTGAAAGATGAATAATATTATGAGAGGATTGGGAATGATTCATGGAATGAATTTCACTTATTAAGGCCAAGAGCTACTCGAGAATGAAGGTTAATGAGATAGAATGATTGTCAGTTGAAAGATGAATAATATTATGAGAGGATTGGGAATGATTCATGGAATGAATTTCACTTATTAAGGCCAAGAGCTACTCGAGAATGAAGGTTAATGAGATAGAATGATTGTCAGTTGAAAGATGAATAATATTATGAGAGGATTGGGTACAATTTATGGAATGAATTTCACTTATTAAGGCCAAGAGCTACTCGAGAATGAAGGTTAATGAGATAGAATGATTGTCAGTTGAAAGATGAATAATATTATGAGAGGATTGGGTACAATTTATGGAATGAATTTCACTTATTAAGGCCAAGAGCTACTCGAGAATGAAGGTTAATGAGATAAAATGATTGTCAGTTGAAAGATGAATAATATTATGAGAGGATTGGGTACAATTTATGGAATGAATTTCACTTATTAAGGCCAAGAGCTACTCGAGAATGAAGGTTAATGAGATAGAATGATTGTCAGTTGAAAGATGAATAATATTATGAGAGGATTGGGTACAATTTATGGAATGAATTTCACTTATTAAGGCCAAGAGCTACTCGAGAATGAAGGTTAATGAGATAGAATGATTGTCAGTTGAAAGATGAATAATATTATGAGAGGATTGGGTACAATTTATGGAATGAATTTCACTTATTAAGGCCAAGAGCTACTCGAGAATGAAGGTTAATGAGATAAAATGATTGTCAGTTGAAAGATGAAGAATATTCTGAGAAGATTGGGTACAATTTATGGAATGAATTTCACTTATTAAGGCCAAGAGCTACTCGAGAATGAAGGTTAATGAGATAGAATGATTGTCAGTTGAAAGATGAATAATATTATGAGAAGATTGGGAATGATTCATGGAATGAATTTCACTTATTAAGGCCAAGAGCTACTCGAGAATGAAGGTTAATGAGATAGAATGATTGTCAGTTGAAAGATGAATAATATTATGAGAGGATTGGGAATGATTCATGGAATGAATTTCACTTATTAAGGCCAAGAGCTACTCGAGAATGAAGGTTAATGAGATAGAATGATTGTCAGTTGAAAGATGAATAATATTATGAGAGGATTGGGTACAATTTATGGAATGAATTTCACTTATTAAGGCCAAGAGCTACTCGAGAATGAAGGTTAATGAGATAGAATGATTGTCAGTTGAAAGATGAATAATATTATGAGAGGATTGGGAATGATTCATGGAATGAATTTCACTTATTAAGGCCAAGAACTACTCGAGAATGAAGGTTAATGAGATAAAATGATTGTCAGTTGAAAGATGAATAATATTATGAGAGGATTGGGTACAATTTATGGAATGAATTTCACTTATTAAGGCCAAGAGCTACTCGAGAATGAAGGTTAATGAGATAAAATGATTGTCAGTTGAAAGATGAAGAATATTCTGAGAAGATTGGGTACAATTTATGGAATGAATTTCACTTATTAAGGCCAAGAACTACTCGAGAATGAAGGTTAATGAGATAGAATGATTGTCAGTTGAAAGATGAATAATATTATGAGAGGATTGGGAATGATTCATGGAATGAATTTCACTTATTAAGGCCAAGAGCTACTCGAGAATGAAGGTTAATGAGATAGAATGATTGTCAGTTGAAAGATGAATAATATTATGAGAGGATTGGGAATGATTCATGGAATGAATTTCACTTATTAAGGCCAAGAGCTACTCGAGAATGAAGGTTAATGAGATAGAATGATTGTCAGTTGAAAGATGAATAATATTATGAGAGGATTGGGTACAATTTATGGAATGAATTTCACTTATTAAGGCCAAGAGCTACTCGAGAATGAAGGTTAATGAGATAGAATGATTGTCAGTTGAAAGATGAATAATATTATGAGAGGATTGGGTACAATTTATGGAATGAATTTCACTTATTAAGGCCAAGAGCTACTCGAGAATGAAGGTTAATGAGATAAAATGATTGTCAGTTGAAAGATGAATAATATTATGAGAGGATTGGGAATGATTCATGGAATGAATTTCACTTATTAAGGCCAAGAGCTACTCGAGGAACAGTGTTAATGAAATGAAATGATTGTCAGTTGAACGATGAAGAATATTCTGAGAAGATTGGGAATGATTTACGGAATGAATTTCATTTGTTATGGCAAAAGGGCTACTCGAGGATAAGGGTTAATGAGTTGGAATGATTGTCAGTTGAAAGAGGAAGAATGGTGTGAAGGGATTTAGAATGATTGATGGCATCGGCAAAGTCCGAATACTTATGGGGGAGGTTTATAACAAGAATATCTTAGCATTGGATTTGAAGACAAGAATATTGTAATCTGCAGGAAAACAGTCCTCTTTATAATGTGTTCTTTGCACTTAAAATTAACGTACGTATGGGCTCAAATGAGAAGTAATGCTTCGATAATGGGGAGGCGAAGGTTACAAATGTAAACAGCGAGGATGGCAATGTTTTTTGTTAGTATTTCGGAAGGATTTTGGGGTAAATATCGTGTGTGATGAACGTAAACCCACCATCAACCAAGCTTGGGGGTTGGGGGTTTGGGGGGGGGGAGCTAGTAAGAGAGTGATATAGGAGGGAAAGAGAGAAGACATGAAGACAAAGGAGAGGAAAGGAAGAAAGAGAAAGGGAGAAGAGAATGAGGTGATAGGGACCAAGCAAAGAAACAAGAGGGAGACAGAACGACGGGATATGGAAGAGGAGGAGGAGGAAGAGGAGGAGGAGGAAAAAGATGAAGAGGAGGAGGAAGAGGAGGGGGAGGAGGAAGAAGAGGAGGAGGAGGAGGAAAAAGATGAAGAAGAGGAGGAAGAAAAAGATGAAGAGGAAGAAGAGAGCTGGACAAGGAGAAGAGAAAGACACACAATAGAAGAGACGAAAGGGGAGAGGGATAAAAGCAGTCTAAAGTGGAGCATAAGAAAGCGGATGGGGGGGGCGAGGGAGACGAAGACAACGGGGGGGTAGAAGAAGAGGAGGGGGAGAAGAAGATAGAGACGGAGGAGGAGGAAAGGAAGAAGAAAAAGACGGGGAGGAGGAGGAGATGAAGATGGGGGAGGACAAGAAGAAGACAACGGGGGGGGGGGGAGAAGAAGATGAAGACGGAGGAGGAGAAGAAGATGACGACGGGGAAGGAGGAAAGGGAGAAGATGATGAAGACGAGGAGGAGGAGGAGAAGACAACGGGGGAGAAGGAGAAGAAGATGAAGACGGGGGGAGGGAAGAAGAAGACAACGGGAGAGGAGGACAAGAAGAAGACAACGGGGAGGGAGGAGGATGGGGAGGGAGGAGGAGAAGAAGAAGAAGAAGAAGAAGAGGGGGGAGGAGAAGACGACGGCGGGGGGGGAGAAGAAGGTAATAATAATCTATGGCCACATTGAGAGTTTCCAAGGGGTACATTAACATGTGTTTAAAACGTTCTTAATCTACTTTCGTAATGAATTCAGCAGTTTTGATTTTGTAAACTAATCACGTGACTGACGAAGACTGAGCACAACATTAGATCGTTGGGCCACCAACTCGAAAAATTGGATCAGAAAAAGATCAAAAAGGAATTTTCACTCCTGTTTAATCAAAAATGTATCAAAGAAATGATGCTGCCCATATATATATATATATATATATATATATATATATATATATATATATATATACTAATGAAAATAGAATTAACGATAAGTGAAGTATCGTAAAGTGATCTATCGCGATACAGTAAAGCTCAATACGTTGAGTAGAGCAATCAATCTTAAAGAAAGCAAGATGAAGATAAAAAAATTGCATAAAATTACATAAAATTACGTAAAGTTACATAAAATGAATACAAATTTTATTACATCGAAAGTTCAGATTCATTAATCCTTAAACCATGGTTTTTCAAAGATAAAACTCTTCTCGTCAGAGGATAAAATTTCGTAATGTGGTATTTATAAAAAATAAATAAATATTACTTTGTTCCATTTCACTTTGAAAAATTGAAGAATAAAACTAGAAATAAATGGGTATGGAAAAATTAGCAGAATTAAGTAGCCATTTTCGAAGACAAAAAGGGGCGCTATGGTGCAGATAGCAAAATATCAAAAGTTTGTAGAATTTGGAGAAAGTTTTTTTAACAATTTTTACAGGGTTTAAAGTCAGAGAAATATTACATTTTTAAAAAAAATTTAATTTTTGTGTGTTAACGAAGAAAAAATACGGGTATTCGCCGAATTATGAAAATAAATAAATTGAAAGAACAAATAAAATTATGGTTTGGGATTGATTTTTCCTAAGATGATTGGAATCAACTATTAAGTATATATGCTCTGAATCGTATAATACAACCTCATTGAGCTTGCAATTTGAAACATTTTCGGATGTTATAAAATATATTTTTTTAAATATATAATTTATACGAACTCATATATATATATATATATATATATATATATATATATATATATATATATATATATATATATATTTCATATTAATAATTCAATATTAAACTTTACACAAGAAATTAATATCAACAAAAAAATTCCCTTCCTAGATATAGAAATAGAAATGTCTACAGATAAATTTATCACCTATCCGTATAATAAACCATCTAGTAAAGATTCCAACGTACTTAATTTCAAGAGTGAATGCCCTGATAAATATAAAATGCCCTGATAAATAAAAAAATGGCGGTCATAAAAAACCTTATCTATCGTGCCAAAAGGAACTCCTCCAGTAACGAAATATTTTTTAAGCACTTACCGATATCAAACAGACATAAATTAACAATAACTTCCCGAATTATATAGTAGATCAACAAATAAAAAACTCACTAACCGCCATAAATAAAAACACTAACAACAACATTACTAATAATGATATAAACTTGTTCTATTGCAACCAGATGCACTCCAACCACAAAGTAAATGAAAAAATCATTAAAAATATTATAAATAAATATATATCCCCTGTAGATAACGACTTTAATATTAGATTTATTATTTACTATAAAAGGTTTAAAACTAGCAATTTACTAATAAAAAATATCTTACTGACAATGGCTTACTAAAAACTAGTAATGCCATATACGTGTTTAAATGCCATATCGGAGAATGTGTCTCCGCCAACAACACGTATATTGGCATGACTAGAACCAGTATTTCACGTCGATTAACTTGCCACCTGACCTCTCCTACAAAGCTCCATGTATATATATATATATATATATATATATAAGCTTTATTTTTTATTTATTTATTTTTTAATGCAATATTAATTCCTACATAATTTTATTGCTAGCTACCATATTGCAGAATGGTTCTTGGATGTAGTGTTTAGATAGTATTATTATTATTTTTTTTTTTTTTTTTTTTAATTATTATTGTTATAATTAATGTTATTTGATATGCAAATTATCATATCATACGGTAGTCTTAAGGGTAATATATTATTATAATCATTTTATTATTATTATTATTTATTTATTTATGTATATATTAGTGAAATTTTAAGCTGAATAATTTCGACACTCGATTATTGGGGAAATGGTAGTTTAATCAGTACCATTGGAGAGCCATGAATATTATAACTGTCCTGTTTTTAAATCTCCGAAACAGTTACATGGTAAACAGCTGATGATACCGTGTTAATATTAGACGCTTAAGGTCTCCTGTTTTTGTTTCACTCTTAGATACTTAACGCCCTTTTTATTTTTTTTATTTACTTATTGTTTTATTTATTTATATATATATATATATATATATATATATATATATATATATATATATATATATATATATATATATATGTAATCCGGGTAAAGTAGACATTTACAGGATAAAAATTGAAATTTATTAATATATATATACATATATACCAAAAAAAAACAACTCACATTGATTTAAAACATAGATATTCTTAAAAGTAAAACTATGAAAAAATACGCACAGTATATCCTAAAAAGAATTTATAAGAATAGTTAATAGTTACTTGATTTATATTAATTTTAAAAATTATCACGAATATATAAGTATTAATTATTTAAGATACATACTTTAGAGTTTAATTAAAAACAATAAATTGTAAGTATAGAGATACGAAACCACATGGCGTTTTATAGGGCTAAATATGAAAAACTCAAATCTAATGAATTCATTAAAAGCCTCAATTATGAAAGTTAATATTAGTTACAGGGGAAATGTCTTACAAAATTAATAGGTTAATATTTTAATGGTTATGTTTTAGGTTTCTCGACGATTATTATGTAATAAATGGATGGATAGAAATAAGTTAATCTCTAAAATAACTACGATACATGAACTAATTAACGGCTTCAACGGAGAGATCTTTTTCGGATTCTAACCGTTCCTTTAAGCGCAATTGTTTGGATCTCTGTTGCACTTGGTTCACTGTGTGTCAGTTCATCGATTTATGTATGTTTAGATTTTACAGTTTACAAAAATACCCTAATCTTAATCAAATTAAATAAGTGATGTTAAGGTTAGGGTTATAATAATATATTATACATAAGCTGTTCGTTTTGCAAAAAATAATATTTTGATTTATTTAAATAAATGTTTTATTAATTAAAACAAATGCTTTATTAATTAAAACAAAAATCTCTAGTGCCTTAATTTTAGCTATTAGTAATTTAAAAAGTTGTGTTTTTTATGTTTTGGCCGCTTAATAGTAATACTCTACCACCAGTTTTTTTTTTCAACTTTTTTACAAACCAATTGTTTCCATTTTTCGCTGAATCATGTCGCTAGAGAATTTCGTGTATTTTTTTTATTTCATTTTTTTTCTGTGTAAAACATATTAGCTATGATGTCGCTAGAGAATTCCGAGTTTTGCATAATAGAAATACAAAAGTAGATTCATTGCTTGTGTAGTATCTGTTCCGATGGATACTGCACCCCATAGACTGGTATTGTCTTGGCCTTCGGGGCTTGATTTACGCCGGTCTATGGGTCTGTCTGTGCAGTTCTAGGGGGTCCACTCTCCCAGGCTTCGCCTCCCCTCTTTGGGGAGGAGTAAGTTTATTGCTTACTGCCTGAGGCGCCCCTACCGGGGAATGCCGACGGGGCTGCCCAGGTAATTTTTAAACCCCATTTTCCCGACCCGACCTTGGGTCACATCTTACTTGTGGGAGTAAGATAAAAACTGGCCTTGTGCCTAACTCCTGGAGAGGAGTAAATCAATACTCGAATGGTGCAGGGTCTACGGGATCTGCCCTATGAAAACCGACTCAAGGAACTTAACCTTTCCTGCCTGGGGCCCCGACCATTACACGGTGATCTCTCAATGAAATCGATTGAAATTTTAAAATATGATGTCTTTATTTTTACTTTAATTCACACCAAATAAAAAAATTTACTAAGGAGTTACTGTGATTAGTGGTTAGATTTACAGGAGGGACATCCTAAGTGGGGAGTTGTGCGGAAAGAAGTTTGTTTACATTGCATTTAAATGTCTGCATGTTGGTACGGGCGGGGGGAGCAGGAAGGGAATTCCGAAGGCAAGTTTCTGCAAGCTCATACCTGAAATATTTTTACCACTTTATGTCTCCCTCATCAGACCACAGTTAGTAGGTACGTGCAAATTTAATGGCCGCTTGCACTGACCCTCGTTCTTAAAAGTGTCTTTTCTTAATTTTTTAAAGCAGTTTTCGTTTAACTTTTGATTGTGTTTGAAAGATAAAAGCCTAATGTTATTATATAAAAGGAAACAAATGTATATTTACGTTTGAAAAAAAAATTAAAATTAAAAATGTTGTCAAAAACCCCTATAAACGTTAAAAATTGATCAAAACTGCAATTCGATAAAACACGTTTTAAATTCGTTGGAAAGATAAATATCAATTTTTTGGAACTATTTCAAAGAAAATTATTAAATTTAGTCTTAAGAGAGTGAATTAAAAAAAAATTGACCTTCATTTTTCTACTAAAACTTGCCGAATTATCCAAAATAAAAAATAAAAGATACATCACGAGCGCATTTTGTTGTTTTATGTAAGTGTAAACAAAATTTGGCGACCAAATCTGAAAGTATGGAAGCCCTGAACTGCAGTAATATTTATTTTTATTTAAAAAAATTTATATGGAAGTTATGCTTTATAGAAATTGAAAAATGATTAGAACTTAATTTTACGTTAACGTTACGAAATCCTTCAATTTGATCAATTATTTTTACATGATGATTGATTAAAAACTTGAACAATTACATTACTCGATTTATTTTTATAGAATTAATTTAATTTTAAAATACATTAATTCTTTAAAAATAAAACTTAATGGGTATTTTTTTTATTTTAAGCTAAAATAGTATTCAATTTTCAGTGTGAAAAAGTAAATAAATATTCATTGAAAATAATTAAAACATTAACAAATTATTGTTAACGTTTTACTTTTTTGTTAATAACAATTATTTATAATTAAATAAATAAAATTCAATTTTAAAGAAAATGTCATATTTGAACTATTTATTTATTAATAAATTTTAAACTTTTTAAAGAATATTTATTAATGAAAAAAACAAAGAAAAACTTACGTTTTATCTTTCCAATGAATTGTGAAATTAACAGAATTGATGAAAATTAAGTGGGAGTGGTGGGAGGTTTAATTGCGCCTGTTTATTACATAGCGTGCCTTCCATAGCCTTGCGAATCGATCGTTAGTAGAAATTATTCAATTTTTTAAATTCTTTTTTTCGTTAACTTACTGAGTCACAAATGTGTAAATGTTTGGTTTATTTTCAAGATTATAAACAAGAAATTCTTGTGCTGATGATGACTCGTTTCTCTATGAAAGGGAAATATAATTACGTCGCATTTTTTATTTTTCCAAAAACTTTAATCATTAAAATCGCATGAAATATTTTTTGCAATTATATTATTTTTTTGGTGAAAATATTGATTAAACAATGCTTTATTCAATAATAATATCGCTAATTCAAAGAATTAATTTTTCTTCGAGTTATAGTGATTTTATTAACACGGTATTTACTGGCCTTTTTCGTAATATATATGAAATATTTTGAAAAAATTTTTTATTTGTTAACATCTACGATCCTTTATTTACATAAATAACATTTAAAAAATTATGCATTTTTTTTTATTAATATATAAAAATATAACTTTAGTAAAGGTGTATTTTCTTTTAAAAAAATAATACATTTTCACTAAGATTTAAAATAAAAAAATAGTTTCATTATATTCCGTGATTGTTGATTAATAAATATTGAAAATTTCAGTAAAATTGGTTGATTTCCTGAATTTTAGTGTATTTTTAAGTAAAACGGGGGTCAAAATGTTTTTTCATTTTGGGGAATCGGCTATTGATTTGCACGTACCTAACAGTTAGAGTATGGTGTCGAGTCCTCTGCTCCATATCTAATAATGATATCCAACATTTGGAGAGAGTTAAAAAAAAACAGACTCTGCACCATTCGAGTAGCCAATGGGATCTGTCCTATGAAAGCTGACTCAAGAAACTTAAGCTTTTCTTCCTGGAGCATCAACGATTACACAGTGTCCTCATTTTGGCCTACAATCTAACTCAATGGTCATTTTTGACGATTTCAATAACCCTAACCCTAATTCCTGAAATATTTCTCCCACTGTTAGAGCAGGATATTCAGGTCTCTGTTCCATGTCAAATACGTGATATCCAGCATTTGGAGAGAGTTCAATAGGTGGCTACTCAAATGGTGCAGGGTCTGTGGAATCTGCCTTATGGAAGCCGACTCAAGAAACTTAAACTTTTCTCACTTGAGCGCCGACAATTACGCGGTGATCTCATTTTGGCCTACAATTTCTCAATGGTCATTACGATATACCTCAGGACCTATTATTCACTCCTGCACTAAAAAGAGGTCTACACGGACACCACCAGAAACTATTTCACCGCCGATTTCGATTGAACCGGACGACGGTCGCCTTTTCAATCAGGATCCCTGGACCTTGGAATAGTCTCCCAAGAGACGTAATAAATGCGCCAACAGCGCAGCAATTGGACAGGTGCTAGGCTACTGTACTCTCTTCTGTATAAATTTCGGCGCTCTTGTATAAGCAGTGATCGATCTGAGGGGGACAACTCTACTTTACCCAGCGCCGCCATTCCGAACTCGCCCACACTTCGGCAAGGAGGACAACTTTGACACACATTTTACAAACACATTTTATAACAATTAATGCGGTAGAAATAGCTTTTGAATGCGTTCAGAGTAACTTTTAAACAATTAATAATAAAAAAACATGTTACGGGTTTTAAATGCACTTTTAATCACTTTTATTATTGACATGACACAAATTGTATACACTTTATAACAATGTTACGGTTTTGAAATGCGTTAAAAACAACTTTTAAATGCGTTAAAAATAACTTTTAAACTATTAATTTAAAAAAAAATGTTACGGTTTTAAATGCGTTCAAAATAACTTTTAAACACTTATTTACATGCCACAAATTGTATACACTTTATAACAATTAATTTAAAGCCTGTAACATATTTTTTTTAATTGTTTGAAGGTTGTTTTGAGCGCGTTTAGGAGTTGCTTTTGGCGCATTTCAGAATTGTAGCGGGTTTTTATTAATTGTTGTAGGGTTTGTAAACTTTGTGTCAAAGTTATCTCCCTTGTCGAGTTCGGAATGGCGGCGACTGGGTCAAGTAGAGTTGTCCCCCTCAGATCGGTCACTGCTTATACAAGAGCGCCTAAATTTCTACCACCCTTTACCTACATGGCAACTGAAACATGCTTGTTTTAGTTTTTGCCAAATAAATCGAATTGAATTGAGTTGAATAATTTTGGGCTAGGTGGTAAATATGAAACACTATTTTAATTTTTTTAATGGGTCCTCATCCATCTTCTAGATCCCAAGTTTCAATCAATTTTATTTTACTCGTCCAGTCATAATGACAAAATTCAATAACAAATTCAAGGGCGACAACTCACTTATTAAACATACTAGAGTTATCTCCCTTACTCGCCAAAAACAAATGTTTGAGAAAAAGTCTTATAAACTTATACACGTATACCTTAAAGATCGAGATATTTTTTTTTTTAAATGTATTTAAGTGATTAGGGTAAGATCGAAATAAATAAAGTATTATATATATATATATATATATATATATATATATATATATATATATAGTAAGCAATGAAAATATATATGGCAATCAAGCTACACAGAGGCTCCCGTGTTTCATCCCCGGGGGGGAATCATCAGGCTATATCTCTCTTTTCACTTTATTTTATTTTATTTTATTTTATATTTTATATTCTATATTCTATATTTTATATTTTATATTAATATTTTTTATTATTTTTTATTATTTTTTTGTATTTTGATTTTGATTTTAACATTTTGATTCTTAACGGTCCCAACCACGTGACTTTCCAATTAGCCTGACGATTCCCCCCGGGGAATGAAACACGGGAGCCTCTGTGTAGCTTAACTGCCATAAATATATTTTCATTGCTTACTACCTAGCTCTACTTACGTATCGAGCACTGTTGAAGTAAATACTGAAAACTGACACATAAAAAATTATATCTCCTTATAACATTTTATGTGGATACATGAAGTACTAATATATATATATATATATATATATATATATATATATATATATATATATATATATATATATATATATATATATATATATATGTATAATAATATTAAAAATAAAAAATATTAATATAAAAGATAAAATATAAAATATAAAAATTAAAATAAAATAAAATAAAATGAAAAGAGAGAGATATAATAAAAAAGGGTAGAATAAAATGATAGATAGATAGATAGATAGATAGATAGATAGATAGAGATTAATTGAGATCGTAGACGATCTCATTTTATCTCTATCTATCTATATATCTATCTATCTATCTATCTATCTATCCATTTTGGCAGATTCTCTTCCAGCTTACATCTTACCCGGAATTTGCATTGCCCACAGCCTTTTAAAAACATACTACTACTATACCCAGCAATGCTTCAAGCGAACTACCATTCTCTCTCCCTCTCTCTCTCTCTCTCTCTCTATATATATATATATATATATATATATATATATATATATACCATGTGACCGGCTGCTACCGCCACTCCTGCTCTGACGAGGATAGAAAACCCGAAACGACGTCGTCTGTAGGTATAAAACACTTCATTAGTTAAAAATGTTTATAGTTAATGTTTCTTTAAGATTTAATAGTTATAATAGTAGAGCTCTGTTTGGAATTATGAGCGTTGAACACTATCGACAACAATGACGCTTGCCTCCGCATCTCAGGTAACGTTAATTTCAATTACTGTCTGTGGTGATTTCTTGCTGCGGCCGTGTGGGCAGAGGCGTTAGGCTCGTGATTCTAGGAAGTTACGCGATTCTAGGCTGAATCTACGAACTGCGTTTAGGCCATGCGGCCGCTTGCAACCACCACTCCTGCACTGATGAGAAACGACGTCGTCTGTAGGTATAAAACACTTTAATATATATATATATTTTTTTTTTCACTCAGTTTCTTCAACATTTATTTTCATTCCTCGCAACTGACTTCACCAGGTCCGGACGTCGTCCCTACTGTTTTCCAGTAGTGGCTACTATTTCCTCCCTTCAACTCACCATGTCAACCCTATATGTCCACGTACTTGCATGACATTTTTTCTTTATATTATCATCCTGAAGAAGTCTTACAAATAAAGACGAAACGTTGATGAACACATAAAAACTTCCTTTTTGGTTTTTCCTTTTTCATGTCCCATTACGTCGGATTACCGTAATCCTTCTTTTCCCATATATATATATATATATATATATATATATATATATATATATATATATATATATATAAACACTTTAATATTTAATAAAATAGTTATAGTTAAAAGCCCTTTTAAATATGTAATAGTCTTGAAAGTAGAGCACCGTGAAGTTGAGATAAGTTTGTTGTCATTTGCGCACGAGTGTTGAACACTGTTTGACAATAATAATAACGTTTTCCACTGCCTCCCCGAGTAAGGGTACGTATGTATGTATATAATAAACACTTTAATATATATATATATATATATATATATATATATATATATATATATATATATATATATATATATATATATATATATATATATATATATATATATATATATATATATATATATATAAGAGCTATATATATATATAGGAGCTCACGATCTTCAGGTCTCGAATTCGAGACCTGAAGATCGTGAGCTCCTAAAAACTGCTCTAGTGAAACAAAAGCAATTTTGTAGTCAAAATGAAATAAATTATCATTTATATTTATATATATATATATATATATATATATATATATATATATATATATATATATATATATATATATATATATATAACGTAAAATATAATAACACGAAATTACATGATTGTCGATGCAATAATTTATTTCAACCTTACGGTTTTATTCAAGCATCCAATTTGACAATTACATTTTTGAGACTGACAGAAAACTGAATTTACCCTCGACACTTCAAACACAGGGTAAATTCAGTTTTCTGTCAGTCTCAAAAATGTAATTGTCAAATTGGATGCTTGAATAAAACCGCAAGGTTGAAATAAATTATTGCATCGACAATCATGTAATTTCGTGTTATTATATTTTACGTTATTCCTGCTCTGTTTACCACATTCAGCTCTCTTACCCGGATTTCTTCCTGGAATTATTCCATTATAACACTAATATATATATATATATATATATATATATATATATATATATATATATATATATATATATATATATATAGCACTAGATAAAGTGAAAGAATAAAATAAGGTGCGAATAAAATTTTATTAGAATTCAATGTTCAAGCGAAGTACTTTAAAGTCCTTAACTCATGAATTTTCAAAGAAAATCTTCTCCTCAGAGGACCATTACCGCAATGACTGCAGGTAATAAAATTAAACTTTGAAAATATATAAAAAAATATATATAGAAATACATAAAAGTATATAAAACATCAAATATATCGGCCCAAAACATACTTTTTTGTTAAACTTATACAGTTAATCGAAGTCATAAAGTTTAAAACAGCTTCAAGAAAGATATCAAAGAGGTTGATTAAAAAACAATCCAGGTTGTGAATGGTATTCCAAAAACGAAAAAGTTATTCAAGCGGTAAATTTGTTTGCTATCGATGCAGTAGATGACAGTGAAAAGTGTATCCAAGGTGTAAGCAAATTAATAAAACGATAGAAAAAACAAATCATATTCTTTCACTTTATCTATTGCTATTAATGTATATTGAGCTTCAGTTTTATCCGGATGTTCACTAATTAAAGATATTAGTTGCCTCTTATATCTTTTGTTGGATTAACCTTATTTATATATATATATATATATATATATATATATATATATATATATATATATATATATATATATATATATATATATATATGAGAATTTTTTTATTTACACAGACAAAATCTGCAACACTGACATGTCGATGTTATCGATCAACAGTTACTATAAACTGAGATCTCATCAGGCAGAGTTAACACTTGATTTCTGTATGAGTGTTTATTTAAGGTTCTTATTTACCCCTGAAACTTTAAGTAAGTAAGTAAGGCAGTGAAGAATAATTTTTCCTCTCCCCAATGAACCAATTAACGTAAAGTTTAATTATTTATTCCATGAAAAATGCCAGTATACTGAAATCATATGCCATTAATAGGGTTAAGATGAAAATTCATATACACTAAATGTAAAAGCAAGGAAATTCCCAAATTTTTACACTTTTATTGTCATTAAGGGTAGGCGAGCACGACAGGGCTATGTATTTTACTGGTAGGAATTTTTCTTCAGCGCACCTCACACACTTCATCCACTCATGCATAGAGATTTATACTGTAGTGATGTGATAATGAAATGGTTTGGTTGATATGTAGTCATACCCTTCATGACAATATAATTTTTATTTTTATTTGACAAACATCTTATATTAATGTTTTCCATTGTATCCATTGTCTCCAAGATTGTGATAAACTCATTGTGAGATTTTCATCTATATTTTTCACTTATGCAATTTTCCCCCCATATTCATCAACTCGTGCCATTTTTTATATGTGCCATTTTTTATATGTGCCATTTTTTATATGTGCCATTTTTTCCGGTGCTATTTTTACGTAAATTCGTTATTTAGATCTATAAATTTCACTTTTATTGATAGTTTAAAAATCAATAAATATTTATCACTTTATCATTAGTGCATGCAATAGAAGAATAAGTTTGAAACAAAAACAAAAACAAAAATCAAGCGATTTTTTTGAGAATCAGAAATTAGGCACAGATTTTTTCCGATTCCGATACCTAAACAGTTCCGAGTTTTCCGATTCTCGATTTTTGATCAATCGTCCCAACACCAATGCCAAGGAGATCTTATTTCGGCGCCAAATTCTGTTGTTGTTGTTTTGTTTTTTTTTATATTTGGGCAGGGTATACTTGTATATCAGTTATAAATAATGACTTATTTTCTTATTCGGAGAAATGTCCCTGTTAAACAATCTGGTTACACGACGACCATCAACCCCAACGTTGTATTTCCATGGCCTTCTTCTTTGTCTTCATCGTCTAGCCGAGTCGTCTATCCACTGACGAATCGTCGAGGGCACAGCACTGGTCCACAAGTTAAAAAGAAACAAAACTCTCGAGAAAGAACACAAACACATATACGTTGTGTATAATTTAGTTTGAACTATGAGTGTGTGTGACACCGTCGCAGACTGTCGAGACCCCCATTGTCGTTGCTCAAGTCGTCAGCTCATCTCATCGTTTTCCGGTCCGATCCGCTCTCTGTGGAGGTTCGATCCTTAACTGCCCGGCTTCTCTCCGAAACCCAAACTCGTTAACTTTTTGTCATAAACCTTACTGTCGTCAAACTGTCGTAAAACTAACCTATCTTACTGTAGTCAGATGTCGTAAAACACTGTCACTCCTAAATGTCGTGTCCGGTATTCTTTCTGAGTCACCTGTCCTGAACAGTGGAAATTGACCACTCCCGCATTTTCTTTTGTCTCTGTCGATGAGTCACTTCCTATCCTCGCGCCCTTCATTGTATCACACGCTGACTAACCAGTTTTCAGGAGAAAGGGGGCATTTATTTCATGTGTCCCCTGAAGAATTACTTCAGATGTCAGGTTGTCTGTTTATAAAAACTAGAAATACTGTCCACAGTTTTCTAAACCTCCTTTTTTTCCAGAAAGGTAAGGATAAGCATAGGGGCAGTCTATAGCGGTAGTCCAGCTCCCTAAAAAGGAATCAATCTGGTCCGGGTATAAAAAATACCATTGAGGGTGCCTACAGGTAATAAACCCCTTCCCTTGAAAGGGGGAAGCGAAAGGTAATAAACCACCAAACAAACAGAGGAGGTAATGCCTGGGCGGCACGTATAAAAATGGGCAAGACGTCTTTTATTAAAAGTCTGATGTCACGAGCGATACTCTGTCCTCATCAGCGCAAACCAAGAGTGGTAATACAGTTTCGGTGTCTTTTTAAAACTTTTAACCCTAACCCTAACCCTAACCCTAAACCCCAAAACAAGCCATATTGCCACTGTGATTAAGGGCCATATTTATAGGGGCATCCTAAGTGGGGAGTTGTGCAGCAAGAAAAACAACAAAATCTCCATGTGACACACAAAATGGCTCTGAGATCGGACTACTTTTAAGTGGACCACAATTTATCTATATCTTATATAAATAGAGATTTTGTCCGTCTGTCTGTCTGTCTGTCTGTCTGTCTGTCTGTCTGTCTGTCTGTCCGTCATATTTTTTTTTAAAACATAATAAATAAATAAATAAATTTGTCTCATTTCGAAATATCAGAGATCTTAACTTAGTTTTAGAAATGGAGAATATTGCATAAAGAATAAATTATAAATTCCCAACAAATAAAGCGGATGCCATGACCGGAAATCGAAACCGAAACCTTGCGATCTTCAGCCTGATGTTCCACGAACTGAGCTATTTAGATTTTCTTATGAATAGAGCTTAAAACATTAGCGTAACAAAATAATTATAGCTTAATTATAGATTAATGATTTAGGTCATGTTTCAAAACATGAATTCAAACATAAGCGATAATAATTAAAAAAATAAATGAACGGGTAAACATTATCAATAGCGTTGGAAATTATCTTAAATGATCCAAAAAACAATTTATTTTGCTTTGATTACGTATCGTTTATATTTCTTTCACAATTATATAATCGTCCCAGCCTAGCAAAAATAGGCGATCGGATGGGGGGGGCATCTATTTGCTAGGCTGTATGTCTGTGTGTGATTTTTTTGTGTGTTCCCTACAGTAAAAAAGGTTAGAGAATCAACATAAAATCTAAAAGTGTATTCTTATGTAAAATTCAGCAGGTGTTTGGAGAAGATGCGATGATTGCAACACAAATCAAGGAGTGGTTCAACCGATTCAAAAATGGCCGCACATCAGCGGAGAGAGGCCAGCGTTCTGGCAAGCCCCAAACTGCTCGGAGTGCAGCTGTTGTTGAGAGGGGGCGATAAAAGAGATGATGCAGAACGCGATGGTGGAGATGAACACCATTCCAAAAGTTGACTTCTAGAGGTGTTTCCGGCAGTGGATGGATCGGTGGGCTAAGTGTGTGCAAGCACAAGGGGCATACTTTGAAGGGGATTAGGGTCCTAACCCTGTCACGTATTTGAAATATTTTTTTCTGGCCTGAGGTCGGATTCGTGTTAGACAGGCCTCGTATATACTACCAAAAATATTGGAAGGATTTCATGATAAACGAACTACATACACTGACCCTAAAAGGAGGAGGTAATGCATTGTAGGATATATATATATATATATATATATATATATATATATATATATATATATATATATATATATATATATATATATATATATTGGGGTCTTGTGTATTAGAAACATTTTATGTTTCATTTATAGACATTTTATTTCAAACATTATTTAAAACGTCAAAATACACACACACACATACACGCACACACACACATATATATATATATATATATATATATATATATATATATATATAAAGAGAAAAGAAAGAAGAGAGATAAATATGTACGAATGACAAATCCATTTCAACTTCGATTGTTCAATGCAAGGGTGTACTCGGTAAAAACATGTTTATTTTTCTTTCCTTAAGCCAAGGCTTTTCAAAGATTAAAATCGTATCATCAGAGGAATTACATAGATGGATAAGTTGGCAGTGGAAAAGCCAAAATTCAAAATTTGAAAAAATATAAAGTAATGGAGAGTAAGAGTGTGGAGTCTGTCCAGTTGGTGAATGTCCGTAGATAAGGTGTCCGGTGAATGGAGATTTAAAGATTGGAAAAAGGCTTTCGTGAAGGTAGCGTTGAAAATGTTCAAAAATGAAGTAAATCCAATAGAAAGATGTTTAGTTCAATCGTAGATAGAACGCACTTATTCGGATGTAATTTTGAGAATTAGGGCCATTTTAAAATACTTCCGTGGACCGAGAATGAAAGTAGTTTTTCAGAAGTTGAGAATGAGCTGTGTATATTAAACGCAGGCAGTCGGGAATTCAAGCAGTGACTTCGATCGAGTCTAAGAAAAAGTGGCAGCTCTGGTTGGAGAAAAAGCTAAGTGAATAAGTGGGGGAAAGGGATAAAGATAAAAGATAAAGAAGGTGGGTGATAGGGTTAATTAAATCAACTATGACTGATGGGAGAAGATAAGGGGAAGGGTTTGTTTGGTTACTGTTCATTGCTAGTAAGCATTAAACCAGATGCGAGTTAGGGTGGGGTTATCATAAGCTAAAAACAGAAGTGAATTCAGGTCAGTAAGTAAATAATTCTGAAAGGGGGATCCCGTAATTAAAACAGATTTTTATACAAACTTATATATAATTCAGAAAATTTAAAAAGGTTCTAATTGGGAAATTAGGGTTCAGATGAATGGAAATCTGGAATTTACGTTTTAATATGTAATAATTCGAACAAAAACTAGTATTTCAGAGTTTAATGTATAAAGACTTTAAAGAATTCCCAGTTAGTTAAATATTAAATGCATGACTAAATAAGAAACTTTAATGTATAACTGAAGTTAGGATTGGGAACAGCATTAGTCTGCTTGCAACAATTGATGTATGTATGTTGGTGTATGTTTGCATAATGGTGTTCTGGGGGAATTGTTTAACAGTATATATGATGTTACTTTGTATGCAATTGCTATTTAACGGGCATTCTCTAGATTTCTGGCAGTTACAATTATTAGTAGGGTGTATAGTAGGGGCTGGTTGCTGGGCAGATTTATTTTTGTTATTAGATGTGATGATGGTTTGTGCTATATTAGGCATTGTGGATTAGGTAATTTTAATAGAGTTTTTATTTTAAATAGTGCTGTATTTATGCGGGTGCTTGAATGAGTTATCTAAAATGTTTAAGAATTCCTTAGCGATATTTGTTTTCACATTGCAGTTATAGGGTGGATTAAACCAAATACTATTTTTTCTTCTAATTTTTTTTATTTTTACTATGTTCTTGAGTTTGTTAATATTGCTAGTTTCTGTGGGTCTATTTATATATGATTTGGTTTTCTTGGGTAGTGTAGTATTTGTCCGCTTTTTATTCTGTATTGCCATTTTGTGTGTAATTACATTTAAAGGTTTGTTCTTATGGATAAATGGATTATTTTCGTATTTAAGTTCATCAGTGTATCCCGAATTAAGTAGTGCGTTATTGTAGAAGTTGAAATTTTGTTCGAAGATAGATTTATCAGCAGATAACTTTGAAATTATATTAGAGACTGAAGGGACTATTGAATTAATGATGGATTTTGGGTGGTTAGATAGCTTATGTACGTAGAAGAGGGTTAAATTTGGGTTGTGGTAATAGCTAAAGGATTTGGAGTTAAGGTCTAATGTTAGGTCAAAGAAGCTAGATATTCTTTTTTCATGTTCTATAGTGATGGTTAATCCGAAGCTTTTAAAGAAGTTGTGTAGATTTTTAATGGTGTTGATGTATTGCCTCGATCTCTCCCTAGATACAAAAAGCGCGTCGTCCCTGTATAGCCCACCGTGTAAATGTCTGAAGTAAAAGTTTAAGTACAATCCTACAAGGTTAGTAACCTGGGCCGAGTCCGAAGCTCCCATAGCGATATCGAAATTATTGGGGGTATCTTTCCTAGTCCAGAATTTATTGTCAAATTCTAATAGGGATCTCCTGGCCAAAATTATTAGTTTAATCTCTAGATCTGTGATGTCTGAGTTATTCTTAGCGAAGATTAAAGCTTTGTTTAGTAAGATAGAAGAAATGGACTAATAATAATTGTTTATATCGAAAGTGATTAAATTCAGGTTTGAATTAGACTTATCACTGAGGTTTAGGAACCAATTGTTAACCTCATCAGATGATTGTAATAGGGTGTATGAGATTTTTTAAATAAGGGATGATTATATCTAAGATTTGTTACTTATAATGCCTAGGTCAAATTTGGATGGGCACATTAGTCTAATGAACTGAACAAATCCTATAAAACTACGTCTAGTAACATTTTCAATAGCATTGACAATGAAGCTAAATCCCCACTAACCTCTTTAAATATCCTTAATTAAACACCCAGATGCACTTTAAAAGACCACAAAATAAATGTTCATGAAAACCCATCCATTAGATTCTATCCTTTAAAAGTATACTTTTAGTTTCATATTTTATATAAAGTCATTCCTTTTTCGTATCGTGCGGATGCCACATAAAAATAGTACCTGCCCTATGTAAATTTTTTACGGGAGTATCATGTCCGAATTTTTTAGGATTGCTCGTGTTACCTTAAAATTAGTAGATTTTATGCCCCCAATTTCTGACCTAATAATAAGAATGATTAAACAAGGTGGCGATCAAAATGAAATATTTAGACAATTAAATAAGGCAATTACTCGCCATCCTGATGCTTTTAAGTTTCATCAAATTAATAAAAAATAAATTGATAGAGCAAATCCACAGCTATCTAAATAAAAATAATGTAGAATATGTATAAACGCGTATATATATAACACATATATTAATTATATAAAAAATAAATTAATTAAAAAATACATGTATATATATATTTTTTTTTTTAATTTTTAAATATTTTTAATATAAAACTAAAACTAAGAATACATTAAACTATAAATCCACCTAAAAAGTAGTGTAATGGATTCGCCCGAACACTTTAAAATACAGCAACATTTGTGTAATTAACGGATATATTCTATTAGACACAGACGAACAACACAGGTAAGGAGGACATTTTTTAATAATAAGTTATCAAACCATTTATCTGGAACAAAACTTAGATCTAATATACGGAACGTTTATGTTTTTTGTCTTTTAAGGGAAGTGGGGGCTGATCAACTCTGCTGGGAAGCCATGAGATAAAATACTGTCTTGTTTTTAAATTCCCGAAACAGTTTTTCATGGTAAACAACTTATGATCCCTTAAATAATGTTAAGACTAGTTT